>OX439129.1:52311508-52346508 GCA_949318235.1 Ecdyonurus torrentis
TTTTTTGCCCTTGTGATGCATGTTGTTTATTACTCCATTAAAAATATAAATATCGTGGCAACAAAAATATAATGCTTTTTTTTTTTTTTTTTTTTTTTCAAAAGCAATTTCTTTGATTTTTGTTTATGAGACATTTTCTAAAATCATAATTCTTATATTTAGCATCATGCCTTTATATATATTATCATTTATTACTATTGAAAATGGCTCTTAATAAGTTATAATAACAAGTTATCGAGCATCAGGGGGTCTATGTCGAATTTAACTTTATGGAAAATTATGTTTGACAAGAGGTTACGAGAGAGAGAGAGAGAGAGAGAGAGAGAGAGAGAGAGAGAGAGAGAGAGAGAGAGAGAGAGAGAGAGAGAGAGAGAGAGAGAGAGAGAGAGAGAGAGAGAGAGCAGCTGGACACAACAAAATATTGCATCATAAAGAAGTCGCACTTTTCGATTAACACCGATGTTATATAGACTTCAACTTCTATTAACCTTTTTTAGACATTTTCTTGTACTTTACGAGTTCGGTTTAACAAAGGGCATGTTTCGGTATTATATATATATATATATATCTATTTTATAATATTATATATACTCCCCTGCTGTTACACAAAAATCTCGTAAATTTTTATTCTTGAATATAACAATAGAAACTGTTTTCTTGGCCAATTTAAAACTTTTTTTTTTTAAATGTAATTTTGTGTGCGATTTAAAAGTGGATAAAATTTTATGAGTTTTATTTTAAATAGATTTTTATATTTGAATTTATATTTTGACTTCATATGTTGGACATTCTGACGTCTAAATTGTGTTTTGACAAGTATTGCATTTATAGACTTTCAATTTTAAGAATAAAAATGTCACGCATTTGAAGTTCACACTAAGTTTAATACTTTTCAATATCATCATATATAATGAAATTGTTGTATGTTTTTCTATATGATATTTTATGACCTTTTTTTATATATGAAAATAGCTTTCAAAAGTAAATGCCTATATAAATATCCACAAAATCCTATTATACATATAGTACTTATAAGTTTGAAAATAAATAAATAAATATTTTGTAAGTCATTTCATCATACAATTTAAAAATTCTTTATTCATTTCTTTCTTCCTAAATTCATAGATAAACTATATTAACTTTTTTTTTTTTTTTTTTTTTTTTTACCTCAAATCAAGACAATGTATAGAAATGATTGTCAGCAAAATATTTACACGCACATACAGTACATACAACAACATTCAATAATTTATAATAATTAAAATTTCATGCAATTTTTTATTTAAAACGAGTCATATATTAATGAGTATTAATGTATGAGCATAGTATATAATATATATATATACAGTATATATATATATATATATATATATATATATATATATATATATATATATATACTATGGTATGACTTATGAGTATATAATTCATTCATATACATCACGGAACAAATAAATTACATAAATTTGTGCTGCATTAAACAATTTCTATATAACTGTAGAGCACAAATATTGCTATTTTGTAATAACGTATAAGTAATTATACTGAACATCTTTTTATGTTATGTAATATAATCACTGTACAATATGTAGCATTAACTAATTATGCATAAATGTTGCTGCTTTTATAGCTAGCATAATTTTTACGTATTTATTTTTGTAAGTGTATGAGTATATTTTACCTTTAATGTTATTTTGACTTACGAATATATGCCATTGATTGTGTAAAAAAAAAATAATAATAATAATAAAAAGAATGACTGACTGACTGAACGTAGAATTTTTTTTTCTTCTACTCAAAAAATCAAATAAATTTAATCTTAATTGTGCATATTTTACTGTATATAAAAAAAAAAACATAGATTTTTACAAATTATTACATATATATAGGCATTATGATCAAATTCTTTACAATTATATTTATATAATAAAATAACCTACAGCAGATAAATTATAAAATAATTCATAGAAAAAAAAACTAATAATGTGCACAAAAAACTATAAATCCATTTAAATCTTCTGAATTTAGTAATATTTTATGACGATAAAATTCCCACATTATTATTTTTTATATTACTACTTGAAAAATGTTGATAATTGGGTAGATATTTTATACTTTAAAAATAATAAGCTTTATAAAAATAATATTATTATGATGAATAGACATAATTATAATTGAAATTTTATATATAAACTTTTGAAACATATGCAGTATAAGCAATTAATGTAAACACAATTATTTTCATACATTTTCCTCTTCTTCTTCTTTTTTAAGATAACAAAATTGATGCGATGAAAGAAAAGGCGAGAGAGAGAGAGAGAGAGAGAGAGAGAGAGAGAGAGAGAGAGAGAGAGAGAGAACTGTTAATTTTGAAAGATGACATAAGAATTTTTATTATGTTAAAATTATAATTTTTTATTTTCATTCAAAATGATAATTGTGTATGTTTTTTATGCTGATTCATGAGTTAATATGACTTGTTGTTTTTGAATGAGAGAGAGAGAGAGAGAGAGAGAGAAGCACCTGCGACGTATTATATACGGTGCGCAATATTGTAGATATTATTGCATCTCCTAGGTGTGTGCGCGAGGCTGAGTGAGTGAGTGAACGTTGGTGCCACTTTAATACTAAAGATATTATATACACCTGCACACCCGCGAGCGATCTTATAACTCTCGCGCGCGGGATGCTGTGAGTATGTGTGTGTGGTACTCAACAAAACATCATCAGCTTTATTAGGACGAGATATAAACTTCCTGGATATATTTACCCACACATTTAGATGTACAAGATAATGTACATTCACATTGCTATTTAACATAATCAATTTTATTTATAAAACTCATTCTGAATTTTTATATAAGTACAAACGTTGCTATTTTATAAAGTTGTTTAAAAAATAATAATAATAAAAAAATAAAAAAAAGGATTATGAGTAAAATACGTTTTTTTATATGTTTTTTATATAAATATTGTTTGTATAGCAAAATTACTATAATAAAGATTGTATAGAAATAATGTGAATAAGAATATTTTATTATATGACCGTTTTCAGTTTAGTAGCATAAATATACAAACAAAAGAACATGCTTTAATCTCATATTAACTATTTTGGGCTATAGGGTGTATGCATTCATGTTAAAGTCGAAGCCATGTTGGATAACTCAATTACATGGGTGGCATAGGAAAATAAATCATTTTGCTAGTTTTAAATCATGTAATATTTCTGAGAGCATTGATGTTGTAAATATGTGGAATTAGTATCTCAAGTATTTGAGAAAAATAACAAGAAGAAGAAATAAACCAAATTCCCAAAGAAAATTGGCTTAAATGAAGTTTTTGTTCTATGCTGAGCAATGTTATTCACTACTCCAGTATGACCTCCAAGTGCAATAAATATGACGTCATCCGCATACACCCTATAGGGTGGTTGCATTCATATAAAAGTTGGCGCCATATGTGATCACTAAATAACATGGGCTGGTAAGAGAAAGTTTAGAAATATTTAGCAATATTTTTGAGAACATTAACGCTTTTTAGGTTTTCATGAAGTATGCGAGAGTATAAATCATAAAAAAAGCCAAAAATTACGTTTGTGCTATTTATGCTTATAATAAAGGAATGCGTTATTCATTTCTCTGCAGTATCTGCTGTGTGTGTGAGCTTTTTCATATGCGCACACAGAAAGAATAAATTACGTAATTTATGCTGTATTTATGTCATCATATAGCATAATGGATGCTAAATTAGAACAACATAAATAATTATGCTGTACAACATAATATTTATGCTATATTGTCACATATGCAGTAATTATGCTCTGTATTTAACAAATTGTGGTACAGAAATTATCTATAGATCCATTATTACGTTTTTATTTTATCTGTGCACTCTTTATATTTATGAATTTATTTTTGTATCGTATAATAGCTCGTTCCGTAAAGTAAAGTGAATCTCCATAACAGAGTGATTGGCTGACCAACAAAATAAGACACATTCATTGGTTGATCTTTTTTTTTTTTTTTTTTTTTTTTTTTTTTTTTTTTTTTTTTTTTTTTGAACCGATAAAAGTGAGTCGCATTGAGACTGACTCTTTTTTTTTGGGAAGTTTCTTTCATTCTTATCAAGTTCAAAATTATAAAAGAAGAAATAACAATGATCGACCATATGTATAAATAGAGTAAACAGGTAACGACGTCATAACCAGCTGTTTTTAACATGGAAACATTTTCGAAGCTGACTCAATTTGTGCAGTTTATAGAACGAGCTAATATGAACTTTAAAACTATATATGCGTTCGTTAACCAAAGCAATGAACTTTGGAATGTATAAGTAATCATTTAAAAAAAGCCACGAACTTGTTAATAACAGCAAAAACATATAAAACCAATTCCTCCCTCACGTATGAACGTGCCAGTATCTCTTATATACAATGAATTTGTAATTACACATCATATAATAACAAAATAATTGCATGTAAAAATAATGATGTTCATATCCTTATATAAAAAAATTTTATTATAATTTTTAACCTTATACGTGTGTGCTTATATATAAAAAAAATAAATCCCCCTTTTTTTTTATCTTAATATTTAATGGACATGTATAAACAAGAAAAGAATCTTTAATGTATATATTTTTTATATGCTAATATTTACAAGCGTGCCAAACAATTTATATTCTTTTTATTAGTTGAAAAATTTCGTCATTTAATATTTATTCACGGTGCATTAAAGCGTCATAAACGTCTACCGGACTTCGTATGTGGTCTTTGATAGGTATGAGAGAGAGAGAGAGAGAGAGAGAGAGAGAGAGAGAGAGAGAGAGAGAGAGAGAGATACTCGGAATCTCATCACAAGAAGCGTCTTAGCGTCTTCCTTGACCCGCAAGAAGCAACTTCACCTGCGCTTTGCTCAAATATAAAAATTTTATACTTAAAAAAAAAAAAATTATACGCGCGTATAAAGACAGAAAAAAACAAAATTAATACACATACAAAAAAAATATATATGTTACATCCTATATCTTTTTTCTTTTGTTAAAGAATTTGATGACGAAATTATTTGAAAAATGTTATCTAATAATACACAGCACACAAAAAAAATAAATAAATAGAAATGACATAAAAATTTTATACTGTTTTTTTTTTTTTTTTTTTTTTTTAATACGTATATATGAAAGCAATAAATCGAATTTCTTTTGTTAATAAATTTTATTTTCAGGACATGATAGAATTTTTTTTTTTATTCAATCCTTCTATAAAATTTTTTTCTCATAGTTTTAAACATTCAAATTTAAACATTAAATTTCATTTATTTTTTCTTAATTATAATGTATATAAAAAAATTAAAATAGTTTCATATTTTATCTTAAATATTTCTTTTGCGAAAAAAAAAAAAAAAAAAAAAAACTATACAAGTTTATAAACAAGCAAAACCATGTGGGCGAATAGAATTTCATCATAATTATATATATATATATATATATATATATATATATATATATATATATATATATATATATATATATATACAAAGAAATGTTGGCAGAAGAAAGAAGAAATCGGATGAAATAAATTGAATATTTTGTATAGATTTGTGTGGGTTTTTATGTTGTGCATTGGCATGCGCTCTGAGCAGTGTATATAATCAGATGCACGGCGGTGGTAGAGAGAGCTATATAATACATACAGTACAGATATATATATAACATTGACGTATGGACTAGAATGCCAAGTGATTGGGCGAGCACGCAAGCTTCAGGATGATAATATGGACCAATTATTCAGTCACCCAGCGTTCTTGCTTGCTATGCATCTATAATGTTGCACTCGATGTACACAGGTGAGGTCTGGGAGAAATCATGCATGCAGTCGTTGTTGAGTTTTGAAATTTTATTTAGGTCCTGTATACATTGAAATAATAAATTATGATGCAATTATGTCATTATATAGCATAAATGATGCTAAATTAGTACAACATAAATAATTATGCTATAAGACGTAGCATGTATATGCTTTGTAACTATGATGTACAGCATAAATTATTGTAACAAATTGTGCTGAACAAGAGCTATAGCATAACTATACGTATATATATACATATTCGTATTGGAATGTGCTTTTAAATGTGCTTTTAATTTTGAGAAAATAATGCAGTTGAATATCAATTTGATCTTCCTGAAAAAAAAAAAAGGTCATGAGACGAAATTTTTGTTTGTTATGACCGCTTATGTTTACTCAAAATGAGGAAAAGGAAGTGCTGGAAGAGGAAACCACGTGACGGTAAAAGTGGGAAAAAGTTGGTGCCAGCAATAAGCTAGACACCTCCCACTTTTACCGTCACGTGGTTTCCTCTTCCAGAACTTCCTTTTCCGCATTTTGAGTAAACATAAGTGGTCATTACTGATTTCAAAATTATTCAGAAATATTTACAAATATACCAATGAAATTTTGACGTTTTACTATACTTCTTTTATTTATAAAACTATTTGTGACATTTATTTTCCGGCAAG
The DNA here is from genome assembly GCA_949318235.1 of Ecdyonurus torrentis. Taxonomy (NCBI): domain Eukaryota; kingdom Metazoa; phylum Arthropoda; class Insecta; order Ephemeroptera; family Heptageniidae; genus Ecdyonurus; species Ecdyonurus torrentis. Next base: position 52,318,022 of record OX439129.1, read on the forward strand.
AAGTAATGTTTATCATTATTATATGCAGTATACACAAAAAACACAATATTATATACTATAGCTGTTAAGTATACAAATATTTAATTATTTCTTTACATTGCTACGTTATATTATTTTCTATCCTGGAGGTTAGGCAAATTTGTGGTCCGCAAAGTAGAGCAGGTTGCCTATACAACAAAGTTCACAGGGGCCAACACGAAAACATACCTCCTTATTTCATTTTGTTCTAATTTAGTATTATTTACGTGCTATTTAGTATAATAATTATTCATTACAGCATAAATTACGTAATTTATATTTTTTCAAAATTCAAAAAAGGTATTTTGAATTTGCATAATTATATTAATCATCACTCACATTAATAACAATAATACATAAATCATGCTAAATTTATTTAAATCCCATTCATATTAATCCAGACCGCTCCTTCATAATATACAAAACAATTCAGAAGTATATACATACAGTGTAGGTAGATAGGCAGCAGTAGCAACATGCTGTAGCACATTGCTACCTTTTTTTCTTTTGTAACAACATTGAATATTCATCAGAAATACCTCATTATGCTAATATACATAAGACATAATTGAAACTCGAAGAATATACCTAAGATTTATTATACTTAAAATTAGAGTAATTTTAATATATTTTTATAAATATATAATAAGATAATTATAATAATTAATTTTATTGGGATTCTTTTTGTCATGCATGATGATTATATAGATAAAATATTGATAAACCTCATGCAAATCGATGTATCGGTCGATTTATTGATCTCAATACATTATGTGTATATATATATATATATATATATATATATATATATATATATATATATTACACACCACATCCTTATTATTGAATTAATAAGCAGCTTATTAAAAATGCATATAATGTTGTGTTGTTGTTACGCTAAAAAAAATGAATATAAAATTAGTGTTAAGTAGGAGCTGCAGGGTTGAAAGTGTCAAAAAATGTTTGTTTATTGTATAATTAAACAATTATTTATTATTATAATTTTATATTATATTTCTCAACATATTATACAACAACCACAGCATAAAAATGTAAAATTAAAATTTATACTTATTATTTTTTTTTTTTTGCATAGAAGTGTGAGCACTGGACGTACATTTTTTATGTAAAATTCTGCGGTCGTTATTATTCAATTTATAGTTTGGGTCCGGGTTGACTTTGAACGTAATAAATAATGATGGTAAATTGATTTATTTTTTCTTATAGGTATACTAATACAAATCCTTATATATATTTTGGAGTAATCTTTTACAAGTTTTTCTCCCCAGTTTATGAGTGGATATACCGAGGTGTTCAGGGAGATTTTAACTATTATTCCATCACTATACGCATTATATTATATTTAGTAAAAAATATATTATTCATCAGTACATTATAACAAAACGCATCACTTGATCTATCATTAAGTTTTATTTTCTTTTGATTATCTTTTTTAAGCAATATTGCATTATACAATAACTAAAATTTGGTTAATTTTGAAAAACTTTAATTTTTATTATTTTTTATTTTCACTTTAACATATGGGCTGTCTCACCCTGCAAAAACGACTTCTAGGTTTAGGGTACTTTTTCTACCCTGTAAATTTAAATTAGGGTAAAAATAAAAACATCCCTGGAATACTCATTATTTTTCCTCTAAGTGTACCATGAAGTTGCGTTGTGCTACCTTAATTAGGGAAATAACGGCAAGCCATCACCGCTGTTACACGAGTTATGGAAAAGAGTGTATATATAACTATTATTTGAAAAACATTTGTTAGCACTAAATTACAACTAAATAAATTAAATCTTATATAAAAGTAAATAATTTTAATATTTTTTTTTTTTTTTTTGCTTACCATATTGGCAATCTACATTATGCAATATATGGCATAACTTTTCTATAGTTTCTTTAAAGATTAATATTCTTCAAAATTTCTATATATGAAAGTTTTGCACTTTGTGAGCTAAGGGAAAAAAAAAGAAGAAAAAAACACGTTTTAAGAATTTCATACACTACGTATACATCAATTTGTATTATTGAATTCAATCAATCTTTACATTCTCTCTCTCTCTCTCTCTCTCTCTCTCATATCACGCAGTATACAACATATTATCACACTTTATGTACTTCGTGATCATATATATAAAAAAAACTACAATCTCACGTAAAAAATTAATACCATTTTCTTCGTTTTTTTACGTCACGTCTTAAAAAAACTATATTTTTGTGCTCATATATATAGTAGAGTGTTAGCGGAGATTACAGGTTATGTGCAGTGATAAATCCTTCACGCTCTAAGCTACATCATGCCCTACAGTCACGTGACCTCTGGAGTTGACCTTGCGGCTATGTAGCAGGCAGGCAGGCGGTGCCCATGGCAATTATATATATATATACGTATATATACCAAAAAGAGGGTTCTTTGTTTCGTGACTTGCAGGCATTGATGACCCCTGCTCGAAAGGGCCGCAGTTATTAAGGGTCACGGGCGGGAGTCACGTTGGACACGCCTTTTCATTTTTTTTTCTGACTTTTAGGGTCAATCAAAAATAATAAGAAATAACATTTTTCTTTTATATATAATAATAATTTTTTTTATTTCTTTAAGTATTTATTGCTATGTATGAGTATAATAAGTTTTTCACGCTTTTTCTTGTTGTTATCTGATGAATTTATCTTATTCGATGTTATATACCAGGAAATAATAGTACTTCGCGCGGCGGCCTAGGTGAAAAGTCGCTTCATTGAGGATGACGCACTTACTTATAAGAGGATTATATTTATTTTCTATTCCCTGCTGCTTTGTATACAATAATTAAATTATAGAAATGTTTGTTTGTATTTGTTCATACACAGTTTAAGGATGTCACACCTAAAAACTAACTTTTTAAATAAAGAAATTACGTAATTTATGCTGCATGTATGTCTTTAAAGCATAAATGTTGCTAAATTTTTATACAATATAAATAATTGATATATTAAAATAGTATTATCACTTTTTCATTATTATTATTATCATTATTTTTATTTATACTATAATTATAGGAAATTGAAATATAATAAAAAATGTACATGTTTTTTATTTTGAAAAGTATACTATATTCACACTAGAAAATAAGCGTTGTAAAGCTTGTACACAGTTTTGCAATACTTTAAGTATTGTGCAATCAACGGTTATGACGACACTAAACGTTGAAATTTTAATGATAAAAACGTTAGTGACGTCACAAGCGTTGGGACTGAATGGAAAAATTGTAGATTTGTAACGGCCAAGTTTAACGTTTATTTCATTGTGATTCTAACGCTTGTGACGTCATTTACGCTTTAATCGTTATATTATCAACGTCATAACCATTAATTCCACAATACTTAAAGCACTGCAAAACTGTGTACAAGCTTTTCAATGGTTATTTTTTAGAGTGTTGTTGTTACTAAATTAACTTTTAGCATTAATTAAGCTGTAATAAATAAATGTGTTGTTGAAAATGGTCAAGCGTATATATATTTATTTTTGTTCATTTGTGTCTCAAATTCAAAATCATATCAATCAGTTTATGTATTGCATTTTTTATCACTTTTTGATCAAATGTATACGCATAGGAACCTTTTTTTTTTTTTTTTTTTTCATTACAATAATAAAAATAAATGAACGAATATTGCAAATACTATTTTCAGCTCTATTAAGAATGGCATCTCAGCACGCTTTATTTATATAACAAATAAAAATGTTACCTAAATCGAACAAAAATAAATACGAAATAATTATGCTGGCTCATTTTCAACATGATTTGTTCAAAACAATTAACAATATCTAAACTATACTGCATAAATATTATGTTATACACTATTATTATTTATGTTGCTATAATTTATAGCATCATTTATGCTATAACAGCATAAATTACGTAATTTATGCATTCCGTGTATTAAGGGGACGGATATTTTTTCTGAGTTTAAAGAAAAATTTTAATTGACTTCAGTTTAAATAATTTTTTAATTATATATATAGTATAGAACTATATTAATTGTAATAAATACTATAATTTTTTTATTTAATTTAAATATATAAGTGAGGAAACCTATATAGAGAGGTCCTCTCCTATACGCTGCATCAAATTCAAATTCAAAATTCTTTATTCACTTCTTTTATCCTATATACACACACAATACATAAAAATATGCATCTGTCCAGGTTTTGCTTTAAAAAAACACAGAAATGATAGTTAATAAACAATATACAAAAACAATTACACATCAAAAATAAAATAATACAAAAAAAAAATATATACTACAAATAACTATATACTTATCTGAGTCGTTAATAAACTCATCGACTGAATAATATTGTTTATTTAATAAAAATGTTTTTAAGTTTCTTTTAAACATAATTTGATGTGGTTCCTTTCTTAATATGGATGGCAGATTATTATAAATGTTCTGTACCACAAATATGGTGACTGTAAGATATAATTTATAATAATATATAAATAAAAAATATATATATATTAAAAAAATATATTCATATAAAATTTTCCTCTACAATTACTGGCGTTCAAATGTCAATATTATCTTATCTTTGCTTTCTAAGAAAACTATGTTCACCTTTTCTTATTTCAATTTTTTTGTTATATACCTATTTCTAATCTGATATATCGATATCTCTAAAAGATTTACATCTCTTCTCTACATGTTTTTCTGTATAGCTATCATCTGAGTTTGTCATTCAACACAACCTATAGGAAAGATCAATACGAAAGATATGCAAATGAGATACTGAATATTTTACTTTTGATTTTTTTATCAATCGAACATCTTGGCAATAATTCTTCTTTATTTCAATACCTTTCATAACTTTTTTTTTATATTCATATCTTAATTTTAACTACATGAATAAATTAAAAAAATTTTAAATGTGCAGAAAGAAAAAAACATGTCAATATATTTTTAATATTATAATAATTATCATATCAAAAGATTTTATAAATATTATTTTGATATTTTTATTATTTTTTATATATATACATCTAAATTAAACTGTTTAGAACTTTTTATTATTTTTTTTTTCAGATATATGAAATTTTATACATTTTTTTCCCATGTGAAACAAAAAAATATAATATGAATAGCATGTTTTAAGAAAATAAAAATATTATTTTTTTTTCTTCTTCTTCTGATATTTCTCACCAATTATTATATATAGATGTTTGAACTTTGCTCGGTGTGGATTTTTTTAAATTAAACTCGCACGATGTTAATCGATACTTTAGATCTTCAATTATTATTACTTTATGGAGCTAACGTCAGGAATATCTCACAACAAACACACAAATCTAAAAGTATACATATATAACTTGAACGCGGAAACATCCACTAACATACGCCTGTATTATATTATACAACATAACATAGTTATTCACTTCGTCAGTACATAGGGTGTATGCGCATGACATCATATTTATTGCGCTTGGAGGCCATACTGAAATAGTGCATAACATTGCTCAGCATAGGGCAAACTTCATTTAAGCCAATTTTCTTTGGGAAATTGGTTAATTTTTTGTTATAGTTATTTTTCTCACATACTTGAGATAATAATTCAACATATTTACAGCATCAATGATCTAAAAAATATTGCATAGTGTTTTTAAACTGGCAAAATGAGTTATTTTCATATGCCATCCATGTTATTGAGTTATCCAACATGGCGTTGACTTTAACATGAATGCATACACCCTATATTATTTTAGTGTTTAAGACGTCTACTGCTTAAATTTCTGTAAATTATTGCAGTGGACCTTTATTTCTGCAGTGTTGCAAAGTAAGTTTGCTGTACAAAATAGTTATTCACTAAAATACAGCATTCATATTTAACAACACAGTATTTTGTTGTTTGAATGCCACTGTTTTATTATTATGTTACAAACTAGAGTGACTTTGCAGTGGAGCTTTAGTTTTGCAATGGTGAAAAGTAAGTTTGTTGTACAGCATAGTTGGACTCATGTAATTCTTCTGATAAAGTAAAGATGAAATGTGTACTCCTTCTTAAAACTTTTGCTGTTTGCAATAAACACCAAAAACTATAAAAATAAAATAATCGAGTAATTGAACTCATTGAAAACTTCTATAATATACATCAAAATTTCAAATTGAACATATTGAATATATTCCTATTCATCAGCTGAAGATTGTTAATCTACAAGTCTAGTCGATCTTATAAAGAAGTTATACTTAAAGGAATAGACCAGAGAAAAACATATAAGCATTATTTATATCACAAAACACTTAATGGGACTTACATAAATAACTTTAGTTTGTCTCAAAACGCAACTGTAGCTCCGTATATAGCAGTGATTAGAAATTTCGATTTATGCAACCCGCAAATCATTTTCATACTAATTTTTGCATGTTTCTGACGTCATAAACATGAATAGTCACGCAAATTGCATACTTTACAGTATTTTCACGCTCTCTCGTGGGGTTACATTAATATTCTGGTAAAAATCGTCAACAGTTTTGAAGTTCCCGTTTCGTGTTTATATTCATTAAAAAGCACAAATATGTTGTTTTATGTGGTCTATGGTTTGAAGTTTTACCATACATGTATATTTAAATATTTGTGCCAAAATTTTTAAAAGTATATTCTGATTAATTATTAATTTAAGAAAAATATGCTCAAAGTTTAAATAGTAAAAAATACAAACTTGGTGGAGCATAGTATATTATGAATACTGTGTTGCATGATTGTATAAAGATACCGCGTGAAATTGTAATGCTTGTTGATTTCTCTCTCTCTCTCTCTCTCTCTCTCTCTCTCTCTCTCTCTCTCTCTCTCTCTCTCTCTCTCTCTCTCTCTCTCTCTCTCTCTCTCTCTCTCTCTCTCTCTCTCTCTCTCTCTCTCTCACTCACGATTCTCACAGGCTATTTTTTCTCTCCTCCACGCGCGCCCCAAAGCTCAAAGCTCACCTGCGGGGCATACACCTCTAATTAAAGGCTTTCCACCATTTGATTTATTAATCTAAATTAAAGTTTTTTTCTCTGTAATTCAGATACAAAATTTAAAAAAATATAAAAAGTTTCTTGGGTGTTCCTCCACAAAATAAAATAACCTTACAAATTTTAAAAGATGATTTTCTTAAATATAATTTAGCAGAACTAAAAAAGAAAAAAAAATTAAACCATAATTAATAATTATAGATTAAAATATAACAAAAATGTTTAAACTGTATTTAAGTATATTTTAATAATCAATTATTAAATTAATATTGCATGGGAACCAAATATTTTATCATATTGAAAAATGTTATTATAAGATTCATTAAAAAGTAATTATAGTTTTTAATATTTTTTTAAATTATCATGTTTATCTAGGTCGGTCTGCTTGAAATAATTATCAAAATACATAAAATTATTTAATTTTTATTGGTATATTAATATATTCGGCGGAACAAAATATATAGGATGATATAATTATATATTTCTATATTACGATGTTTTGTTATGTTTTTGGCTTATATTTGATAATAACATAGCTGCACTGAGGTATCACTATTATTATTTTAACATCAAATAACCTTCAAATGACCTTGACTTTATAGGGGTGACTTGTATTGTCATATTCAAATCAATGAAATCAACCGACTCCACGGTCCAGTGATTTACGCGTCCGACTTGAATGCAAGAGGTCGCGAGTTCAATCCCAGTCACCGAACAAGCTTATACACGGAAAAAAGTAACTAAAAAGTTACTATTTCAACTTTTTTTATAATAAATTTGTTAAATTTACAAAAAATTTAAAATTTAAAGAGCTAACTATATACCACTGAAGAAATTACGTTTATACGAATGAGTTATTGTTTAAACTTTTTCAACCAAGTTATTGGTATGTACTGAAGAGTTACATCTACTGAATAATTTGTTAAATTTATGTTTTACGCGGCGTGTGTGAAATCCTGGCAAAGGCAAGGAGCTATAGTGGAGATTCGGGAGGCAAAGTCAACCTTGTCGACCATCCTGATTGACTGTTTCCACGGTTTCCTCAGTCTGCAATGGCGAATGCCGGGATGTTTGCAATAGGACATGGCCGACCCGTTTCTGATGAACCCATATATACAATATAAATACTGGGTTTCTGAAGATTCGGTGCATGTGTATATAAATCCAGTACATCAATGAGGTTTAGTCAAAGAAAAAAAAATCAATGAAATTTGATATACAGAAGTCACGGGAGTCATTGATGGTTAAAAACAATTAAAGTAATTTTCCCACGTTTAAGAGAGAACGTAATTGTTTAACAATTCTTGCTCGCTCACTTGCTTTGTTTTTTTCATCAAGTTTCCCATAATTTACTGCTTTGAAGCGTGATAAATCTTAACTGAAGAAAAATAATAAATATTTCTTTTTATTTCATTAAAATTAATTATATAAATGATCAGATGCAATCGGAATGAAATTTTAAGAAACAATTTTATATTATATTTCTGACGTTTATAATATTTTTAGATAGATGGTTATGGTTAAATATGACGAGTTACTGCGTACTAGATGGAAGTTGTAAAAGTTTCAAACATCATATTTTTTATATTTTTTATTTCCACGCAGTTTAGTCGTATAAATAGGAAAGGAAAGGGGGTTGAGGAGTAAATCCTTGATATTTTACCCCAGGATCACGCATTTAATTTAAACCATAACTATTATAGCCTATATATAGTTGTATGCAATTTTATCATTTGTTTTTATTTATTTTATTTTTCTTTGTGAAAATTGTGCTAATATTACGATAAACAATAATTGTCGTTCGCTGCACCATCGCTTGGTCCATCGCAGCCAATCCAGCCTTTGTTTACATAGAAATCTGTTGCAATCGAGAGTTTTTTTTTCTTCAATAATGAACTCTTACGCCACTTACTGATTAAAATGAAAACCAGTACTTGACATAACTCTTTTTTGCGAACATTTTTAAAAATGTCAAAATTTGTGCTTTTAATTTGATACAATATAACAAGTTGGAATTGTAAAAAAATTTCATAGTAAAATCAGTCTCTAAAATACTAAAAATTTAAATAAACACCCTGTTTACAGTATAACATAATATACGAATAGATATAAAATATATTTTTTACTGTATACATCAAGACTTCAACATCAATTTCGTGGAGTTGAGATAAAAAAATTCAGCCTGAGTGTATATATATTTTTCAGGAGCAAACTTTGATAAAATATGTAAAAAAAAATATAAGATGTATCTTACAATATAGAATTCAATCTAAAAATCTTGTCAATGAAAAAAAAAATTTGACGGTTTACAATTTACAACGATACGGAAGTCACGTTTCTTCTTATGCATTGAGCTCCCAGGCTTTAAACTGGCCTCTCTCTCTCTCTCTCTCTCATGGCATGCACATGACCAGGTGTTTAGGCAATCACGAAGATGAGAATGAGAGAGGTGGGCGGGCGGTTGGTCGGTCTTGAGAACTTTCCCTGGGGACCGCATGCACGACTGGCCGGTGACTGCACACATACACACACCGCACACACGGTGCACACTATCTCTCTCTTAAGTACTATAGCCTTCATGGTAGTATAGCCCGTCGTCACGCCTGCCTCGCGCGTGCGGCGTGACCCATACCTTAAAAAAAAACAAAAAGTACAATATTACTCTTTGAACTGATAACATAAGTATCTGACATGCACTCTGAATAGATACTGTAAGCTGATTATATAGAATTGTTAAGACAATTTTATTTTTAAAAAACCAATATTATTGTATATAATTATTTTTTTAATTATTGTGACTGTAGAGTGGAACTATATATATGAGAACAATTTTGCATTGTTTTCATGGTTCATACTTTATATTTTTGTATATTATTATGGTTGAGAAAATATTTTGATGGACATTTGGTACGCAGTGACCCTATACATCATGCAGTCCATGCACAGTGAGTGCTTTGTGATCACCACATCACAACAATTGTAATTTTATAGTATTTGTAATGTATTGCAATTTTTGAATGGATAAAAATAAATATACGTAATGATTCTCTATATCTGCGTAGCTCATTTTTAGCACCAATACAGCATAATCTATATAAATATGAAAAAAATCGAAATGCATTTTTTGTGCTTACATATTGTCTGCATTTATTTTTTTAGAGTGTATGTGCTGTATCAGTATAATGTTTTAATCATCATAAATATTTATGTTGTTCTAATTTAGCATCGTTTATATAGTGACATAAATGTAAATTATGTAATTTATCCTTTCCGTGGGCACATTTAAATTAAACATTGGGAAAAACAACAACTATAGAATGCATACTGTTAAAAGCGCAGATATATAAATAATATAAATATGCAATACAATAAGACTGGAACAGGTATTGATACTATATACATTAAATATTATTAAATATTATTAGTTGACATTTTACCTGCATTAGGTGATATTGTTTATACAAACATCACTGCATGATGTATTAAATACTAATAAATAAACTATATTTAAAGGCAATACACGCTATATAGTCAGCACTATTATAGCAGTATTGTAATATTTAATGTGATAGTTGTAAGTGATGTATATGTTGGCAACCATTGCCGAATTCACTCATTGGCCGAAATAAGTGACCACGTCGCGGCGTGGCAATGCATTTTTGCCAAGATCCGAAATTCGGCACTTATGCATCGTAATTTTGACCATGTTGCGGAGTGTTTTTTAACAAATGCCAAATGAGGAAGACTAATGATTTTTGGGACAGTATTTGAGCACATTTTTAGAAAGAGCATAATTAGTAGATTCTATTGACATCAATATTTACCTTTATCACTTAAATTTCAGCGATTAATTAATGATTTAAAAGTGGCGGCCACGCCCCCAAGAAGCCTGTGCCGTTAGTCATTTGTTTGAATTTGCAGCGGAGTCTGATCTTCTTCTGCAAATTTGGATACGAGAATTTAAAAATTCGCGTAAAATTTAAATTCTCGTATCCAAATTTGCAGAAGAAGATCAGACTCCGCTGCAAATTCAAACAAATGACTAACGGCACAGGCTTCTTGGGGGCGTGGCCGCCACTTTTAAATCATTAATTAATCGCTGAAATTTAAGTAATAAAGGTAAATATTGATGTCAATAGAATCTACTAATTATGCTCTTTCTAAAAATGTGCTCAAATACTGTCCCAAAAATCATTAGTCTTCCTCATTTTTGGCCAATACATTTTAGCCAGTTCGCGGAGTGGCTTTTTGATAATTGCCACGCTGCAGCTAGGTTAAAATGTTTAATGCGCAGGTTACGATATTCGTTATTAGGTTATTAGTATGAATAATATCATATTATCATTTTTATTATTATAACTTACATCATTTTATATTATGGTTTTCAGTTAATTAAAATATTTATAAATTTATAAAAATGATTTCTTATTAAATTTGACTATGGTCAAAATTACGATGCATAAGTGCCGAATTTCGGATCTTGGCAAAGATGCATTGCCACGCCGCGACGTGGTCACTTATTTCGGCCAATGAGCAAATTCGGCAATGGTTGCCAACATATAGATATTAATGCCACTGATTGCCAACACCAAAGAAAATAAAAAATCATATCTTTGTCATTTTGCCTTTACTGTATTTTAAATATATGTTGTATATTAATAGGTCTGTTTCAGATTAATGTTTACTTATTGCAAATTATAGAGGAATTATGTATACTGATCCTGAATAAATCTATAACCGAACACGGCGTTCATCTCTCCAATTGGTTATATAAACGGCATAATATAAGGAAACTTTAACGCGCGTGATCAGAATTTTTTCAGGATTATTGCATCCTTTGGTATATTTTTTTCCCTTCATGTATACGTTTGTATATATATAGATGAATGCATATAGATGAATTTGAAATCGACTGGAATTTAAGGTGGACTTAAAATTTGAATTTGAGATATATACATATGAATTTAAATTAAATTTTGAGTAAAATTAACCTTGAATTAAAATTTGAATTTGATAGAATTAATTCGGGTTGGTTTAAAAATATATGTACCAGTAACAAATTATCTAAAGACTTACTATTTAGACTATTTTTAAAATAAATTTGTTGTATAGATAAAGTTTTTTAAGATCTATAAAGAGCTAACTATTTCCGATGAAAGAAATTACGTTTATACTAACGAATTACTGCGTTTGAACTTTTTTCAATCAAGTTATTTGTTTGTACTGAAGAGTTACATCTATATGTATCTGAATAAATTCTTAAATTTATGTTTTCCGTGCATTATGAATTAAAAACCTGTCATATATGGTACTGTCAGTTACATATTCAAAACCCATCACCATACAGTATATATGTATATAATTGACTGCTGTATGCACCAGTGATACACACGTATACATAGTTCGGGTCACTGTCTTGTACAAAAGATATTGATGACATTACAGGAGCGCAAGCAACGAGACGTATCTTCACCTTGTCTTGAGATACGCTGGCTTGACTTTGAGAACAATCGCACTATAGAGTGCAAGCAGCTATCTCACCGGTCATCGTCTCTATTGTACTGTACACTGGGCAGCTAGCAAGACAAGCAAGCGGTGCGTGGGTGGGTGCATGCGTGGGTGCGTTGGCGTGGACCTCACTCACTACTTCACCTCAGTACTGAAGTGCAATCTTACGTGACGTCATCAAACTTATCTCTTCCGCATGACTTATTAATAGTTGACACTTTCTTTATATAAGTAGAGACAGTGGTAAAAATGTCTCGTTTTTACTGTGACAGTGATACTAAACTAGCTTTCTGATTGGCTAGAGTGTTGCCTCTAGCCAATCAGAGGACTAGTTTACTATCGCTGTCACAGTAAAAACGTGATATTTTTACCACTGTCTCCTACCTTATATTTTTGATATTCAATATAAGTCATGCATGATATCTCAATTTAAAATCCTTATATATTTTCGCCATGCAAATTTATTTATTTTAAATTCATTGCTCCGTGTGATCAGATTATAATATCTTTAAATTAACTTGTCAATGGAAATAAAAAAATTCGTTATTCGGACAGTATGGCACTACACAATTTTACATACACACAATTTTGAGCCATGTAGAAAGATTTTTTTTTCTTAAAGCTTTTAATTTTTAATAAATTTTAAAGTATAAGTCGAGGTAATAGTTCGTTTGTTATAAACATTGATATAAAACCAGGGTTTAATCCTGCATAAAACATAATTTATATGTCTATCCGTCATAAAATACAATTGAAGTAGCTTAATATAAATAATCAATACTGTCATTTGCATTGAACTGCATGATGATTGTTTTTATTATTATGTATAGAATACGTGACTTTGTGATTGATTTCTTTATCACATACCATAATCTTCATTCATTGAACAAAACAACCAACTGTACTTACTTTGAATGTTAAGTCAGGGAGAGAGAGAGAGAGAGAGAGAGATTGCACAATATAACTATTGTTATTCATATCTATAATGTCCTGCATGTTTCCTCAATTGCATATCATGATTTAATTGTTAATTATTATAATTATATTTTAGTATAATACTGTATAGGTGTCACAGTTGGCTATGTTAAAAACTCGCCGTTTAAACTCCATGTTTTTTTTTTTTTTTTGTATGAAATAAAGATTACATGATGGTATGGGGGCACTCTATAAAAAGGGCATTACGTAAGTAACAAAATACTAACTTATTAAAGATAATCACTTTTAAGTTATTATGAGTAACTAAAATAATGCAAGTTATTAACAATATATTTTTTAACTGAAAATAGCTTTAATAAACTTAAAACAACTTCAAACAACTTAAATTATATTTTTAATAACTTACCAAAATGTATTATTTTAGCTATATACTCATAATAACTTAAAAGTGTTTATCGTAAATAAGTTAGGATTCGTATAAAAGTAATACACCATTTTTTTAGAGTGGGATTAAATAGTTGTGTAAACTAAACACCATATTTCTGGCCTTTTAGTTATTTGCAAGGTATGTTTATATAGTATACCAAATGCGTAAAATAATAATAATAATAAAAACTTTAAAAATTAGGAAGAAGAAGAAATTCCAACAACAAAATAGAATAGAAATTCCGATCTGAAAAGAGTCAACGTAAAATAATTTATATAATGAAATATACAAAAGCATCGCGCTAGGATTCAAAACTAATTTTCAACATAGATTGGGATTTGTACTACCCACACACAAACATAGGTGTGTGTATATCTTGTGTTATATTTTACAGATTCCTTTAACATAATGTTTTCTCTAAAATACGTTTAAACAAAAACACATAAAAGGCTTATGTAAAATACATAAACATCAAGACAGGGAATTAAACGAGATTTCCTAATAGGTTCGGACGCCTTCAGCTATGTTACAAACAAACGTGTGTTTATTATGTGAAGCTTGTTTTTATTGATCCTTTAATCACAACATTTTCACTTTTTACTATCTAAAAAAAATTGAATGCATTATGTAAAATACAAAAACATTGCGCCATGAAATAGAACAAGATTTCAAGATCGGTGGGGACCCTCACTGCTTGCCCACAAACATAAATGTGTGTATTATGCGATGCCTATTTTAAATTTTTCTTTAAAAATAATATTTACTTAATAGTATCTTAAATACATAATAATTTATGGCTTATGAAAAATACAAAAACATCGCGCTAGGATTCAAAACTAATTTTCAACATAGATTGGGATTTGTACTACCCACACACAAACATAGGTGTGTGTATATCTTGTGTTATATTTTACAGATTCCTTTAACAAAATATTTTCTCTAAAATACGGTCAAACAAACACATAAAAGACTTATGTAAAATACATAAACATCAAGACAGGGAATTAAACGAGATTTCCTAATAGGTTCGGACGCCTACAGCTTTCTTACAAACATACGTGTGTGTATTATGTGAAGCTTTTTTTTACCGATCGTTAAATCACAACATTTTCACTTTTTACTATCTAAAAAACATGAATGCATTATGTAAAATACAAAAACATTGCGCCATGAAATAAAACAAGATTTCAAGATCGGTGGGGACCCTCACTGCTTTCTCACAAACATAGATGTGTGCATTATGCGATGCCTATTTTTACCTATTCTTTAAACATAATATTTTTACTTAATATTATCTTAAATACATAATTATGGCTTATGAAAAATACAAAAACATCGCGCTAGGATTCAAAACTAATTTTCAACATAGATTGGGATTTGTACTACCCACACACAAACATAGGTGTGTGTATATCTTGTGTTATATTTTACAGATTCCTTTAACAAAATATTTTCTCTAAAATACGGTCAAACAAACATATAAAAGGCTTATGTAAAATACATAAACATCAAGACAGGGAATTAAACAAGATTTCCTAATAGGTTCGGACGCCTACAGCTTTCTTACAAACATACGTGTGTGTATTATGTGAAGCTTGTTTTTACCGATCGTTTAATCACAACATTTTCACTTTTTACTATCTAAAAAACATATGAATGCATTATGTAAAATACAAAAACATTGCGCCATAAAATAAATTAAGATTTCAAGATCGGTGAGGACCCTCACTGCTTGCTCACAAACTTAGATGTGTGTATTATGCGATGCCTATATTAAATACACTTTAAACATAATATTTTTACTTAATATTATCTTAAATACATAATTATGGCTTATGAAAAATACAAAAACATCGCGCTAGGATTGAAAAATATTTTTCAACATAGATTGGGATTTGTACTACCCACACACAAACATAGGTGTGTGTATATCTTGTGTTATATTTTACAGATTCCTTTAACATAATATTTTCTCTAAAATACGGTCAAACAAACACATAAAAGGCTTATGTAAAATACATAAACATCAAGACAGGGAATTAAACGAGATTTCCTAATAGGTTCGGACGCCTTCAGCTATGTTACAAACAAACGTGTGTTTATTATGTGAAGCTTGTTTTTATTGATCCTTTAATCACAACATTTTCACTTTTTAGTATCTAAAAAAAATTGAATGCATTATGTAAAATACAAAAACATTGCGCCATGAAATAGAACAAGATTTCAAGATCGGTGGGGACCCTCACTGCTTGCCCTCAAACATAAATGTGTGTATTATGCGATGCCTATTTTAAATTTTTCTTTAAAAATAATATTTACTTAACAGTATCTTAAATACATAATAATTTATGGCTTATGAAAAATACAAAAACATCGCGCTAGGATTCAAAACTAATTTTCAACATAGATTGGGATTTGTACTACCTACACACAAACATAGGTGTGTGTATATCTTGTGTTATATTTTACAGATTCCTTTAACAAAATATTTTCTCTAAAATACGGTCTAACAAACACATAAAAGGCTTAAGTAAAATACATAAACATCAAGACAGGGAATTAAACGAGATTTCCTAATAGGTTCGGACGCCTACAGCTTTCTTACAAACATACGTGTGTGTATTATGTGAAGCTTTTTTTTACCGATCGTTAAATCACAACATTTTCACTTTTTACTATCTAAAAAACATGAATGCATTATGTAAAATACAAAAACATTGCGCCATGAAATAAAACAAGATTTCAAGATCGGTGAGGACCCTCACTGCTTGCTCACAAACTTAGATGTGTGTATTATGCGATGCCTATTTTAAATTTTTCTTTAAAAATAATATTTACTTAACAGTATCTTAAATACATAATAATTTATGGCTTATGAAAAATACAAAAACATCGCGCTAGGATTCAAAACTAATTTTCAACATAGATTGGGATTTGTACTACCTACACACAAACATAGGTGTGTGTATATCTTGTGTTATATTTTACAGATTCCTTTAACAAAATATTTTCTCTAAAATACGGTCTAACAAACACATAAAAGGCTTAAGTAAAATACATAAACATCAAGACAGGGAATTAAACGAGATTTCCTAATAGGTTCGGACGCCTACAGCTTTCTTACAAACATACGTGTGTGTATTATGTGAAGCTTTTTTTTACCGATCGTTAAATCACAACATTTTCACTTTTTACTATCTAAAAAACATGAATGCATTATGTAAAATACAAAAACATTGCGCCATGAAATAAAACAAGATTTCAAGATCGGTGAGGACCCTCACTGCTTGCTCACAAACTTAGATGTGTGTATTATGCGATGCCTATATTAAATACACTTTAAACATAATATTTTTACTTAATATTATCTTAAATACATAATTATGGCTTATGAAAAATACAAAAACATCGCGCTAGGATTCAAAAATATTTTTCAACATAGATTGGGATTTGTACTACCCACACACAAACATAGGTGTGTGTATATCTTGTGTTATATTTTACAGATTCCTTTAACAAAATATTTTCTCTAAAATACGGTCAAACAAACACATTAAAGGCTTATGTAAAATACATAAACATCAAGACAGGGAATTAAACGAGATTTCCTAATAGGTTCGGACGCCTACAGCTTTCTTACAAACATACGTGTGTATATTATGTGAAGCTTGTTTTTACCGATCCTTTAATCACAACATTTTCACTTTTTACTATCTAAAAAACATATGAATGCATTATGTAAAATACAAAAACATTGCGCCATGAAATAGAACAAGATTTCAAGATTGGTGGGGACCCTCACTGGTGGTTGCTCACAAACATAGATGTGTGTATTATGCGATGCCTATTTTAAATATTCTTTAAACATAATATTTTTACTTAATATTATCTTAAATACATAATTATGGCTTATGAGAAATACAAAAACATCGCGCTAGGATTTAAAACTAATTTTCAACATAGATTGGGATTTGTACTACCCACACACAAACATAGGTGTGTGTATATCTTGTGTTATATTTTACAGATTCCTTTAACATAATATTTTCTCTAAAACACGGTCAAACAAACACATAAAAGGCTTATGTAAAATACATAAACATCAAGAAAGGGAATTAAACGAGATTTCCTAATAGGTTCGGACGCCTACAGCTTTCTTACAAACATACGTGTGTGTATTATGTGAAGCTTGTTTTTATTGATCCTTTAATTACAACATTTTCACTTTTTACTATCTAAAAAAAATTGAATGCATTATGTAAAATACAAAAACATTGCGCCATGAAATAGAACAAGATTTCAAGATCGGTGGGGACCCTCACTGCTTGCCCACAAACATAAATGTGTGTATTATGCGATGCCTATTTTAAATTTTTCTTTAAAAATAATATTTACTTAATAGTATCTTAAATACATAATAATTTATGGCTTATGAAAAATACAAAAACATCGCGCTAGGATTCAAAACTAATTTTCAACATAGATTGGGATTTGTACTACCCACACACAAACATAGGTGTGTGTATATCTTGTGTTATATTTTACAGATTCCTTTAACAAAATATTTTCTCTAAAATACGGTCAAACAAACACATAAAAGGCTTATGTAAAATACATAAACATCAAGAAAGGGAATTAAACGAGATTTCCTAATAGATTCGGACGCCTACAGCTTTCTTACAAACATACGTGTGTGTATTATGTGAAGCTTTTTTTTACCGATCGTTTAATCACAACATTTTCACTTTTTACTATCTAAAAAACATATGAATGCATTATGTAAAATACAAAAACATTGCGCCATGAAATAAAACAAAATTTCAAGATCGGTGGGGACCCTCACTGCTTTCTCACAAACATAGATGTGTGCATTATGCAATGCCTATTTTTGCCTATTCTTTAAACATAATAATTTTACTTAATATTATCTTAAATACATAATTATGGCTTATGAAAAATACAAAAACATCGCGCTAGGATTCAAAACTAATTTTCAACATAGATTGGGATTTGTACTACCCACACACAAACATAGGTGTGTGTATATCTTGTGTTATATTTTACAGATTCCTTTAACATAATATTTTCTCTAAAATACGGTCAAACAAACACATAAAAGGCTTATGTAAAATACATAAACATCAAGACAGGGAATTAAACGAGATTTCCTAATAGGTTCGGACGCCTTCAGCTATGTTACAAACAAACGTGTGTTTATTATGTGAAGCTTGTTTTTATTGATCCTTTAATCACAACATTTTCACTTTTTACTATCTAAAAAAAATTGAATGCATTATGTAAAATACAAAAACATTGCGCCATGAAATAGAACAAGATTTCAAGATCGGTGGGGACCCTCACTGCTTGCCCACAAACATAAATGTGTGTATTATGCGATGCCTATTTTAAATTTTTCTTTAAAAATAATATTTACTTAATAGTATCTTAAATACATAATAATTTATGGCTTATGAAAAATACAAAAACATCGCGCTAGGATTCAAAACTAATTTTCAACATAGATTGGGATTTGTACTACCCACACACAAACATAGGTGTGTGTATATCTTGTGTTATATTTTACAGATTGCTTTAACAAAATATTTTCTCTAAAATACGGTCAAACAAACACATAAAAGGCTTATGTAAAATACATAAACATCAAGACAGGGAATTTAACGAGATTTCCTAATAGGTTCGGACGCCTACAGCTTTCTTACAAACATACGTGTGTGTATTATGTGAAGCTTTTTTTTACCAATCGTTTAATCACAACATTTTCACTTTTTACTATCTAAAAAACATATGAATGCATTATGTAAAATATAAAAACATTGCGCTATAAAATAAATTAAGATTTCAAGATCGGTGAGGACCCTCACTGCTTGATCACAAACTTAGATGTGTGTATTATGCGATGCCTATATTAAATACACTTTAAACAGTTTAAACATAATATTTTTACTTAATATTATCTTAAATACATAATTATGGCTTATGAAAAATACAAAAACATCGCGCTAGGATTCAAAACTAATTTTCAACATAGGTTGGGATTTGTACTACCCACACACAAACATAGGTGTGTGTATATCTTGTGTTATATTTTACAGATTCCTTTAACATAATATTTTCTCTAAAATACGGTCAAACAAACACATAAAAGGCTTATGTAAAATACATAAACATCAAGACAGGGATTTAAACGAGATTTCCTAATAGGTTCGGACGCCTACAGCTTTCTTACAAACATACGTGTGTGTATTATGTGAAGCTTGTTTTTACCGATCCTTTAATCACAACATTTTCACTTTTTACTATCTAAAAAACATATGAATGCATTATGTAAAATACAAAAACATTGCGCCATAAAATAAAACAAGATTTCAAGATCGGTGGGGACCGTCACTGCTTGCTCACAAACATAGATGTGTGTATTATGCGATGCCTATTTAAAATATTCTTTAAACATAATATTTTTACTTAATATTATCTTAAATACATAATTATGGCTTATGAAAAATACAAAAACATCGCGCTAGGATTTAAAACTAATTTTCAACATAGATTGGGATTTGTACTACCCACACACAAACATAGGTGTGTGTATATCTTGTGTTATATTTTACAGATTCCTTTAACATAATATTTTCTCTAAAATACGGTCAAACAAACACATAAAAGGCTTATGTAAAATACATAAACATCAAGACAGGGAATTAAACGAGATTTCCTAATAGGTTCGGACGCCTTCAGCTATGTTACAAACAAACGTGTGTTTATTATGTGAAGCTTGTTTTTATTGATCCTTTAATCACAACATTTTCACTTTTTAGTATCTAAAAAAAATTGAATGCATTATGTAAAATACAAAAACATTGCGCCATGAAATAGAACAAGATTTCAAGATCGGTGGGGACCCTCACTGCTTGCCCACAAACATAAATGTGTGTATTATGCGATGCCTATTTTAAATTTTTCTTTAAAAATAATATTTACTTAATAGTATCTTAAATACATAATAATTTATGGCTTATGAAAAATACAAAAACATCGCGCTAGGATTCAAAACTAATTTTCAACATAGATTTGGGATTTGTACTACCCACACAAAAACATAGGTGTGTGTATATCTTGTGTTATATTTTACAGATTCCTTTAACAAAATATTTTCTCTAAAATACGGTCAAACAAACACATAAAAGGCTTATGTAAAATACATAAACATCAAGAAAGGGAATTAAACAAGATTTCCTAATAGGTTCGGACGCCTACAGCTTTCTTACAAACATACGTGTGTGTATTATGTGAAGCTTTTTTTTACCGATCGTTTAATCACAACATTTTCACTTTTTACTATCTAAAAAACATATGAATGCATTATGTAAAATACAAAAACATTGCGCCATGAAATAAAACAAGATTTCAAGATCGGTGGGGACCCTCACTGCTTGCCCACAAACATAAATGTGTGTATTATGCGATGCCTATTTTAAATTTTTCTTTAAAAATAATATTTACTTAACAGTATCTTAAATACATAATAATTTATGGCTTATGAAAAATACAAAAACATCGCGCTAGGATTCAAAACTAATTTTCAACATAGATTTGGGATTTGTACTACCCACACAAAAACATAGGTGTGTGTATATCTTGTGTTATCAGGCTCGGACTGGCCATAAGAGCAAGTCCGCAATTGCGGCCGTGGCCCCCCCTGTTTGGAGGCCCCAAAGGCCCAAAAAGGGGCGTAACTAGGGTGTTACGCCTCCTTTGTGGCCCCTAAAGAAGGTGTTACACCCCTTTTGCGGACGAGGCCCCTTGATTGCCAGTCCGACCCTGTGTGTTATATTTTACAGATTCCTTTAACAAAATATTTTCTCTAAAATACGGTCAAACAAACACATAAAAGGCTTATGTAAAATACATAAACATCAAGACAGGGAATTAAACAAGATTTCCTAATAGGTTCGGACGCCTACAGCTTTCTTACAAACATACGTGTGTGTATTATGTGAAGCTTGTTTTTACCGATCCTTTAATAAAAAATTTTCACTTTTTATTATCTAAAAAACATATGAAAGCATTACGTAAAATACAAAAACATTGCGCCATGAAATAAAACAAGATTTCAAGATCGGTAGGGACCCTCACTGCTTGCTCACAAACATAGATGTGTGTATTATGCAATGCCTATTATAAATATTCTTTAAACATAATATTTTTACTTAATATTATCTTAAATACATAATTATAGCTTATATATGATATGAAAAGTTTATCATTAAAAAATATCTGAATATTATATTCAAAAATTGAAATGCAAGATTTTCATGTAAATTTGATTTCTGTTGGAATTTCTTTGTTTAGTTGTAAGATTTATCACTGGTAAAGTTTGATCCATCACAAAGTTGAGATTGATGGTACTGAACATGGCAGGTGCCTTGCGTACACAATGCAGGCCTATTTGATCTTTCAAATCACTTTTCCTCCATCGTTATATCTAGTTTGCAAAGCTCGTTTGTTTGCAGAATGTTGTGTTGTGTTGCTTCAAACAATTGACCATCAATACTAAATATGTACAAAGTAATTGTACTTGAAACATCGCAAATAAACATAACAAATTTGTGCACAAAGAATAAAGAAAACCAGTCCACTATACTTTGTAATTCAAAAGTATATACATACAAACAGCGTTCTCAATTATTTGATTTACTTTGAGTCACGACTAGAGACATCCCTACCACCCACCTCCCCCTCCCCCTCCCCCCTGCACGTGTCTAAATCTGAGAGGTTCTGTTTGTAAAGAGGAGAAGTCAGAGTATCAGGGCGATCGTTTTTTTTTTTTTTTTTTTTTTTTTTTTTGCAAAATTCAAATTTTTGTTTTCCTCCTAAAATTTGAGTGAGTAAGACTTATACATAAAAACTAAAACGAGTGGTAATTTTATTTCATATTCTAAAAGATTACTGCATGGATAAATATGCAATTTGCTAATTTTTAAGTTCATTAAATATTTTTATAAATAATTTTTTACTGTCGCGAAATGACGTCGCTGTGGAGTACTTTTGTCCTAAATCCACATGCAGACGTTATCGACCCTGACGTCATTTTAATTTATTAAAAATACATATTGAGCTCAAAAATTAAATATTTATATTATATAATTATATGAATCGATTCAAGACAATGTCTTCTTTTAGAATATATAGAATAAAATTACCTACTTTAATAAAGAATATCACAAAACAAAAAATAAAAATAACACAGGATTAAAAAAATATACAAGATATTGAAATTACGCAAATATACGCCACTCAAAAAAAAGTGTGCATTACTTTAGTTACGAACCCTAACTTATTTGAGATAAACTTTTTTGAGTTATTATAAGCATAGCTAAAAAAAATGCATTTGAGCAAATTATTAACAATAGCTAATTTAACTTAAAATAGCTGAAAACAACTGAAAACAACTTAAAATAGCTATTGTTAATAATTTGCTAAAATGCATTATTTTAGCTGGTCCTAATAACTCAAAAGTGTTTATCTCAAATAAGTTAGGATTCGTATAACTGCAGTAATGCACACTTTGTTTTGAGCTGAAAAGTGTTATCAGCATGTAAGTGACTGCCAAGAGAAAATTGATACCAAATGTGATAGCCAAAATATACAGAATAAGATAAAAACTCTGCAGAAGTTCTTGTATAAGCTCTGACCTTTCTCTTTAAAACCACAATCATCTTTTTAATAATAATATATGAAGCACCCGCTCATAGTAATTTGCGAAGTAATTTTATATATTTTTTTTACCAGTTCTTTATATTGAATTGAACTTAACTCTACATCCTCCTATACCACCCACTAATTGGAGCAATTTAAAAATATTAAATTTAATAGCTTATAGTTTTTATACAAACCTGATTATTATTAAACAATTACACTTTGCTATATACGTTCTGTATGTTTAAATCTTGTAGAACTTTCAATTGTTTTAAAGACATAGACCACATAAAACAACATGTGCTTTTTAATAAATAAACACTAAATGTGATCTTCAAAACTGATAACAATTTTTAGCAGAATGTTAATGTAGCCCTACGAGAGAGAGTAAAAAAACTGTAAAGTATGCAATTTGCGTGAAAATGCATGTTTATGACGTCAGAAACATGCAAAAATTAGTATGAAAATGTTGTGCGGGTTGCATAAATTGCAATATTCTGACCACTGCTACGGAGCTACAGTTGGGTTTTAAGGCAAACTAAAGTTATTTATGTCAATCCCATCAAGTGTTTTGTGATATAAATGCTTATGTTATTCTTTGGTCTATTCCTTTAATGTATATTGAAGTGTTTAAACACTAAATTGTGTGTTTGTTTTTTTGTGAGTTCTTTTCAATTCAGTTTTAGGTATTTTTTTAATTGTACGAGTATTGAAGAAAAAAAATTTAAGGAATAGCTCATTATTTAAGACCTTTGACAAGTAGTGTATACAAAAAAAATATTTAAAATTGTATTTACATGAAAATAATTCAAATAATAAAAATCAGGCATATGTTAAGTACATTAATCTTCATTTCAAAATCATAAAAAATATAACAAAGAGAGAGAGAGAGAGAGAGAGAGAGAGAGAGAGAGAGAGAGAGAGAGAAACAATTGAAATTTTTAACAACTGCGCGAAGAGTTCATGAATTTAATATAAAAAAAAAACAAAAGCATGTTTTTTGTTTTTTTATATTGAAAGAATGTTATGGCCAGAAAAATTGTCGTAATTTTTTATTGATGTCAATTTTTGTATTACGCACGCACACAGAAAAAAGTGACTACATAAAAAGTTATTATTCAGACGTATTTTTTTAGAACGAATATCTCATATACATTGTTTTTTAAGATATAAAGGACTAATTGTTTTCCACTGAAAAAATAACGTATATTTAATAAAAAGTTATTTTTATTCATACGTTTTTCAATTTAGTTATTAGATTGTACTGAAGAGTTACATCTATGTAACTGAACATATTGTACAAGACATGTTTTCCATGCATGTGAGAGTGTGCAAGTGTGTAGGGGGGAGTTTTCCTTCATTAATACGTTGATTAGAGTTGTGAATTCATATGATTATTTCTAGTTCCTCCGCACCCAAACCTCCGGACTGTATGCTCATGCTGCAGTCCATAATATACTATATATAGCATAGTTTATATACGTATAAACAGAGAGAAACAATCTTGCCATATTTATAGTAGGTTTACCTTTTTGTGTCTTCTCATGAATTGTTAATGAGGGGGGAAATATAGGAGGTAATTTAATATCATATTCTAAAAGAAAAAATCACCCTGAATTGATAGATATGTAAATTTCTAAATTTTGATTTTTTTTTTTAAATAACGAAATGACGTCACGGTCGGTAACTTTTTCCTATGCTGGAAACTTAAATAAAATAAAAATAAAAACATTGACTCGCCCTAAGAGAATTCAGATACTCTCATTATTTCATATACGGGCAAAAAAAAGTACAGTACGTCATTATAATAATGCTAACTCATTTTCATCCCAATTTGTTTAATATTATATTGCTATATACTGCATATTACCTATACCTTATATATAGCATAATTATTGTGTTGATATAGCAAAATATTTATATTGTTCTATATATAATTTATATGCTATAATGACATAAATGCAGCATAAATCACATAATTTATTCTTTCCGTGTATATAACGTCAAGGTTTATCTATTTTTTTTTATATAGAACCCTATATCGTCCGAGATTGGAACTGGAGACTTACAACAAGGGTTGTAACCCCCATCTTAAACCCTTTTCTCATTCAAAAACATGAGAGGAGGGGAGAGTTCTCGTTCTCAATCACGGACCTTTATTCTCATGGTCAATTCATTCCGGCTGTATACATATACCAAGTTCTCTCTCTCTCTCTCTCTCGTTATTTTTTTTTCTTCATAATCTCAATTGAAGGATAGTTGAAGAATGTGTACGCACATGCAGTAATTTCATGCTGGAGATGACCACCCACTGGACAGAGCTTGAGAACCAGTTCTTGAGCGGAGCTAGTTGTACGTCGCGTGCAGAGAGAGAGAGAGAGAGAGAGAGAAAGCGGTATAAGCCAGCATATAGAGGCAAAATGCAGTTCACACAAACTTATTATATTTTAATTTCGGCAAATGTCGCAATCGATGGCATATAATTATAATTAATCATATTACAATCATCATATTTATTATAAATTATCAATATACAGTGAAACTATGCAACTTATAAGTTTTAAATGATTATCAACCATTATTACTATTACAAAGATCATGAGAGTTATCAACGGTTTATCACGTATAGTAAAAGGGCCCAAGAATATTGTATTCGTCTATTATACAATACACCATCTAACTTATATAAAACAATGCGCATCCAATGTGTCATTTAAATTCAAAGTCAAAATTTCATTATTTCTATTCTCCTTCACAATCAAATATGCAATACATGCAGGATTACAACTGTTGAAGGTTAATCATGCTGGAGTTATCAACTAATAAAGTCAACAACTATCAATTAATAAAGCATAGTGGAAATACTTATAATTATATACTTTATAATATCTTTACCTATATCTATTACCTTATATCTATTAATTGATCTTCCACATCAATAAGTATTGAATATTGATATGATTTACTGTATATTGTGTGTTTGTTTTATGAATGTTCTGAATTGTTCTACTCACAGTCAGTATAATGAAATGGATTAGCATATAAATAAAATTTTATCATCTGATTTCTTACTTTATTATGTATATTGCTCATTTCTACGATTTTTAATAATTGTATAAAAATTACATTATTTCATAAATGCAGGTAGCATAATCAGTTGTTGTTGTTTTTACCTTGTATTATGCTGTTTCAAATATATATGCACAAGAAGTGTATATTTATATAAATAAATAAATAAATAAATAATATCTTTATTGCAAAATATAACAGACATTTTTTTTTTTAATATTGTATTGAGTTCCAAAGCTCATTATATAAAAAATAGTTCTTATCATTTTTCTGTTCTTGCTTCTTAATTTTGTTCAGATCATTTTTATTCCATCACAAAAACAAACAAATAAAATCAATCAATTTCCATATAATATTATTTATATATACAATTAAAATAACTAATTATTGAAACATTTATTTAAAATAAAATAATTAATGACACAAAGAAATAAATTGATTTCTATTAAATAAGTTTATTTAAAACGTCAATTTAAAATTCTTTGTCTTGTTAATTTATCAAAATAAATCTTATTTAAAATAAATAAATAAATCATAAAACTATCAACGCCAATTATCTTTTTCTTCAAATATATATTTGAAATTATAAAACTAAAGTTTGTTACTTGTACCAAATATGTTTTAATTTTATCAAGATTTAAGAGGGAGTGGTTTTCAAGCAGTGAAAAACTAGTTTTTATTTTAGATTATTGTTTAATATGAAACTTTTTTCCTCCTCGCAGTTGATTTTTCTATGACAGATATAATATAATTAAATTCGAAATAAAACAAAGAATATTTTGACTTTTCACATGTGAGGTCCAGTATACCTTAGGGATCAGCTCACCATTGTTTTCTAATTTATAATTTCAACATTCATAACTATCATAATAAATTTTTAGACCATTTTTTTTTATATCTTAAAAAAATTTAAAATGTTTTGAAAATAGTCAATTGTTTTTAAAAGTATTTTTTAGGTCTTCTTAATGTGTATTTTGGAAATAAAAAACATTGTAGTTTTGCTAAAGCAAATTCTGAACCTATATATTATATGTAGACAAAAAAAAATCCATTAATTTTGACATTTTTTTGTAAAATTTACATAACAAAAGACACTTAATTTGATCGTAAAAATTTAATGTTATGATAAGAATAAAACTTTTGTATAAACTGTCAGTCAAAAGTAAAAATTTACATTTTTTTGGAATAAATAAAATAGAACACATTCTTAGAGGCCTATAAAATAAAATACCCTTTATCTTATTGGGCTTCTCTCTCTCTCACTCTCTCTCTCTCTCTCTCTCTCTCTCTCTCTCTCTCTCTCTCTCTCTCTCTCTCTCTCTCTCTCTCTCTCTCTCTCTCTCTCTCTCTCTCTCTTAGCAAGTAACAAGAGACAGAAAGGGCAAGAGAGAGACAGAGACAGAGACAGAGACAGAGACAGAGACAGAGACAGAGACAGAGACAGAGACAGAGACAGAGACAGAGACAGAGACAGAGACAGAGACAGAGACAGAGACAGAGACAGAGACAGAGACAGAGACAGAAAAGGGAAAGAGAAAAAGACAGAAACACGCGGAAAAAAAAATATAAATTTGAGAAATTATTCACTTCCATATACTGAAGTATATACTCTTCAGTACGGTCATTTTACTAACAAATAAATTTCTATTAGCATATGGGAATAACATGTATTTACTGAGTCGGGTTTTGCGTTAACTGCAATCTCCATCTGATTGCATATATATTAAATGACTATAAACCAATATAGAAATTCATTTTTATAAGTAAAAAGCAGTACAAACTAATAACTATATATTATATATGGTTGAAAAAAGTTTAA
>OX439129.1:52349008-52426531 GCA_949318235.1 Ecdyonurus torrentis
ACAAATCATTAAAATCAATCATTAATGTGAACACCATGACTTTGCATGCGCACATCAAAGAGAGAGATAAAAACTAATACGCAAAAAGATAAAAATAACTTTTTTTAAAAGTACAATTCTCTTTTTCTTTACCGCATTTTATTATGAAATTGATTTTTAGCATCGTCATCACATATAGTAATAAAACTATTTTATAAAATATAATGTTGTTTTTTTGTATACTCGTGATTTTTGCTATATTTATTGAGTATGATATTGATCTACTATTATAGAAACGACGAGCAGATGTTTTATTTAATCAAAGAATTTCAGCTGAGGAATGTAAAATATTTTCTAAAATTAATTTTATATATAGATTTAAATTATGTATTAGATTATTATATATGAAAAAACTTGCAAATTAAGTTGCTTTCAGCGCAGTTAAAAATTGACTAAAACTGTAAAATAACATTTGTTACTCGATAAAATGCATCTATATTATATATTCTATATGGAGACAATTTTTTTTTTAAATCTTGTGTGATGGAAAATACGTATATAAAAATCGTTTTTTTTTTTTTTGCACTTAAATTTGTGTAACTTCAATGCATTTATTTGCATTTTTTTTATTGCATAAAAACCTGATATAGTTGAATAAACTTTTCATTCATATGAAAAGAATATAATTACGGATTTTATTCTATATATTTTTGTCATTATATTATGTTATTATAGTATCATCATACTATAAAATTAGGAAAACATAATTATTTATAATGCTTTTACATTGCAGTTTTAATGAAGTATACTTTATATATGGTGTATGCATTCATGTTTAAGTCAACACCATGTTGGATCACTCAATAACATGGGCCGGTATAGGAAAGTAACTCATTTTGCCATATATATAGTTTAAAAATACTAGGCAATATTTTTGAGAGCATTGCGATGCTTTAAATAAAGGTTGAATTAGTATCTCAAGTATGCGAGAAAAATAATAATAACAAAAAATTAACTGATTTCCCAAAGAAATAGCTAAAAACAAAGTTTTCACTATATGCTGAGCAATATTATTCATTACTCCAGTATGGCGTCCAGTTATGCTGTTTTGTGCTGAAAATGAGTTCGTAATAATTACGTAGTTATATTTTTGTACATGTTGGGTGGTCAAATATATAAGTGTCTCATTCATTCAAAAAATTATCTTGTGAGAAAATTTGTTACTGGCCACAAATCCCGAGAACAGAAAAGCCACACGACATGGTTTATTTTACCATGACGGATCAGGAGTAATCGATGCTACACATTTTATAAACCATTTTAAAATTGAAATTATTTTTTAACTTATAATTTGTATATTTTCTTTTTTGAATGGATATAAAAAACTTGAAATGAAATGTTAAAATGGATATTTGAGTACCTTCATTCTTTTTTAAAAAGTAAAAATAAAGTATTGGTTAATAAATATAAATAATAAATAGTATATTATATAATATCCCACTTTGCCCCATGCTTCCTATTTATGTATAATAAAAATCAATCAATCAGTATAACTCCAAGTAAATATTGTAATGATGAAAATATATAATATTTTATTCTATCTTTTACTAAAGCATTTTTTATAATGAGTAATTCTAACAGAAATATATACAAAAATTGAAATTCAATTCCACACAGCAAATCTAATCTGATTGTACCGACCAGCCTGCCTAGACGTTTCCACGGTTTCTCTAGGCTGTCATGGCAAATGCTGGGCTGTGTACTTAAGCCGTGGCCGGCCCGTGTGTGCTTTTCCATTAATTTGGAAAGTCCTTACCTGGTCGATAAGACAATGTCTTGACTATGGGACTGGGATTGGTGTAGCACGATAACACAATATGACAAGCAAAAATAATGATAATAATAATAAATAATGAAAAAAAAAACAAAAAAACAAAAACAGAACAACAACAACAACATAAAATGAATTTTGTATTAAAAAAAATAGAATTTTAAAATTTGCTAAATCACATCCATAAAATGTTACCGATGTTTAAAAATGTTGACGTAATTTAATTTTCTTGTTATTAAAACAAAGCAGATGTTTTGTTGTCCACATATAATGTGGTGGTGCTCGCCCAAGCTTACAATCGTCAATTATAATCAAGAATAATGAAAACTTGGGCATATGTACGTACGTCATTTTGTTCAAGTACACTTCACAATAATCAGTAATTATGAGTGGAGTAAGCCTGGTGGCGATCTTGTTAGAGAGAGAGAGAGAGAGAGAGAGAGAGAGAGAGAGAGAGAGAGATCGACTTTGAACATCCCCCAAGGTATACACATATATGATCAAAAGTAACAATGTTAAATTAAAAATAATGTTTAACTCTCTATATATTTTTTTACTTCAATCTTGTTAACTGATTGTAAAAAATAAATATTCTTGAGACAATAGAATTGAATACATTAACTTATTGTTTTGAAAGAAATAATAAAAAAGAAGTGTTGTATATCTCCAAGCTAAATTATATAATTTGAATTTACTCTGCATGGGAGAGCGATATAGGAGGTGGATTAATATCAATTAAATTTGAATTGAACATTCATCATATATTTTTTTCAATCTTTTGCAATTTGCAATTGTATTTTGAAATGTAACTTCTTTTTTTTTTTTTTTTTTTTTCTTCTTTCATTTTTTTTAAGTATTACTCCCGCAGATTATAATGCAAATTAGCGTAGATCTGGAACTTTTAATTATAAAATAATTAATTAATATTTTGCTGATTTGTAATAGATATTCTGAAAGTGAAATAAGTCTGCGAATCGATTATTGAGTGATTTTGTAGCTTTTAAGTTCATTATATAAGTTTTTTTATTTTATTATTATTATTTTTTTTTTTTTTGAAAATCGGTTGGTATTTTTTAACAATTATTCAAAAGTTACCGACCATGACGTCAGATCACGGTTTTCAAAAATTAATAAAAAATATTTAATGAACTCAAAAATTACAAAATCAGTTATCACTCGATTCAAGAAGATTAAATTTCCTCTTTCAGAATATGCAATAAAAAAATCTTTATCATTTGATCATTGTTGTCAATGGAAATAATTATTTGCGCAAAGTTACTAATACAAATAAATTAATGCATTGCACCTCAATATGATTAAATATGCATGAGCGGGCATTAGAAATCATTTTTGGTTTCTTCTAAGGTTTAACACCTATATAATAATTAGCATTTCTACACATAATATTTGTATTATTTCATTAAATCATATAGATTTGATAAAAATATTCCTATAGAAAGAGATATACTCGGTCATAATAATATGACTGGCAAAGTCTTCGATATATAATTATGAAATAATTGAAATAATTTTGTTAAAATTTTGTTGCTAAATTGAAGGTTTCGCCGAGAGATGTCGTACTCATATGCAATTTTTAAAACTCACCCCTGTGTAGAAAAAAAAAAGTATTTCAAATTTTTAGCAAAATATTTTTATGTATTTCCTCATATATAAATAATATTAAGTCAACTCTAACTAGAAATTTTACTGTCAATTCTCAAAATGTTGGGAGAAGATGTCGAAATGTATTCATTGTACTTCAAAATACCAGTCTATTTTTATACAATAAATTTTCATCAATCAATCGATCGATGTGATGAGTACAAAAAGTACATGGGTTCTCCTGTCCGTGAACATTATAGAAACTACTCTGTACTACATTTCACTAGTACCCATGCACACAGACAAAAATATCTATACGTATAATAATTATGCTATAGCTCATTTTTAGCACAATTTGTTCAATACAGCATAATTTATGTTATGCTGCATATTAAATATGTTATATGTAGCATAAATATTATGTTGTACAGCATAATTATTTATGTGGTTCCAATTTATAGCATCATTTATGCTATAATGACAAAAAAGCAGCATAAATTATGTAATTTATTCTTTCCGTGCACTATTGGTATACAGTGTGACTAAACGTTCACTGGTAGAGGTTTATCAATCATTTTAAATACTTAATCACTATAGTATCACATTTTGTATAATTTTAGCTATATACTCTCTTATGCATTAGAATTTATTGTATAAATATGAATGTTTAGAGACAATGATTAGCAAGTATCAGTTTTAATTTACTATATATTCCTCCATTCTTATAGTACATAGAATCTTTTAAATATAAAGTTCCATTAAAAAGTTGATATATAAAAAATTGGCATGAGGTAATTGAGGATTAGTAATTATAGATTTAACCAAACATTACAAGGTAAAATTGGACAATAGGTATTTTAGCTTTATGATAAAAAAAAGAGTATGAAATTATTACAAATAACCGGCAATTACTGGCTACCATGGAACTATTAATTTTTTTAACAAAAAACATAAAATTTTATATACGTAGAGAGAATATACCATTAAGAAATATCTATATGAAAAAATATTATATATTTTTGTTAAAAATTCTTACGAAATAGATATTTATATTACAAAGTTAAATATTGATATATCAACTGCTTCATGGGTACTCGTCATTTATATGTATAATAATTGCAGAGTACAGTACAGAGCAGCAAAAATGTTAACAAAGGATATGCCGCTCCAATGAGGTATCTGGACAGAAATTGTCATCACTACAGCAAGGTGTGTCCACTGCCGCAATTCACCGCCTTCTTTTGCAGTCACTTGTCTATGAAACAACCAAAAGATGCATGCCTCCTGGATGGGCAGTCTCGTGCACACCTTCTCTCTCTTTTTGTTCTCGCTGCCTGTATCGAGAAAATATCATACACAAACAAACTGAAGACAGCAAAAAATCAACTCCACCTCTCTCGCTCTCCTAGTTGATCGTGTTGTGCGCTCACACTCACGCACTGTTTTTCCTATAATATAGTATTGGTATGAATTTTAGACAGAGAGAACGAGAGAGAGAGAGAGAGAGAGAGAGAGAGAGGGTGGAGTTGTTATTTTGCTGTCTTCAGTTTGTTTGTGTATGATATTTTCTCGATACAGGCAGCGAGAACAAAAAGAGAGAGAAGGTGTGCACGAGACTGCCCATCCAGGAGGCATGCATCTTTTGGTTGTTTTATAGACAAGTGACTGCACAAGAAGGCGGTGAATTGCGGCAGTGGACACACCTTGCTGTAGTGATGACAGTAACTGTCCAGATACCTCATTGGAGCGGCATATCCTTTGTTAACATTTTTGCTGCTCTGTACTGTATATGCAATTGAAAAATCACGTCTCTCGGCTTCTTATGTGAATAATGTAATTTACTGGTACTCATTGTTAATTCACTTTTCATATTATTATTTTGCACGCCGCAAAAAGTAAAGACGATATATTGCTAACTCATTCTTTTACGTTGAAAGAATTTTTTCATTTTTTTTTTATTATATAAAATAAATATAAAAAAAAAGTGAAGCTTTCTACATCATAAGCTATACACATGTCAATTATATGTCAGGATCAGGAATCTCATAGCTGGGAAAAAATGTTTGCAAAAACAACTCTTTTTTTTTTTTTTTTTTTTTTTACTTTAAAAGTATATAATATACTATTATTTATTATAATAATATTGTATAAGATTCCTGAGTTTTGGAGAATACATTTTATTATTTTATAGATTTTATTATTGGCGATAAACATTTATGGAAAGAATAATTCATGTAATTTATGCTGTATTTATGTCATTATATAGCATAAATGATGCTAAATTATAGAACAACACAAATAATTATGCTGATCACTCTGATCAGCATAATATTTATGCTATGTTACATAGTATATGCAGTATAGCATAGCAAACCTGGAAATTTGGATACCCAAAGTATATAGGGTGTATTCGCATGACGTCATATTTAATGCACTTGGAGGTCATACTGGAGTAGTGAATAACATTGCTCAGCATAGGACAAATTTCGTTTTTACCTATTTTCTTTGGAAATTTTTGAATTTAAATTTTTGAAATTGAAAATTAGTTAATTTATTGTAATTGTTATTTTTATCAAATTAGAAATAATGATTCAACCTGTGAGCATCAGTGCTCTAAAAAAATATTGCTTAGTATTTTTAAACTGCTAAAATGAGCTATTTTCCTATGCAGCCCATGTTCTTGAATGATCCAACATGGCGTTGACTTTAACCTAAATGCATACAACCTATATGGAGATGATATAGAACCAAACTCTAAAAATAACATTAAAAAAAACTATAAAATTTACTCTTTTATTTGAAGAAACATTAAATTTGTGGAGCCAAATTCAGCAGTTTTATACAATGCGCTTGCACAGCTTTGTTGTCACGACTTATGATTTTTGTAAGTGTGCATATATATATATATATATATATATCAGAAAAAATAATAAGCTAACGAACACGACAATTTGTATGGTTTGTTAAATGATCAATTAGTTCATTAAAAAAAAAAAGTTACCATTATATAAAATGATGGTGTAATTTTTCAAAATTTCAAACTCATTCATATAGATAATATAAAGCTATAAAAATAAATTAAAATTAGCATATCGTTCATTATTATATCAACTGATAAATCTATACTACAAATATCTATAGATATAAATTAACAATATATAATAATAAAAGTAATTAAGCTATACACATTAACATCATCCACTCCCATTTTTGACACAAAATTCTTATCTTTTCTAATTACTTAATAAAAAAAATATAAATCTTCATGTAAAAAAAAAAAAAAAGAACAACGTGCGAAGCAATATGACTTAATTAAAACAAAGTAATTTTAATACTTAATTACTCAACATAATTATGATGATGGTTAAACTAAAAATATAATTGGATTTTATTTTAAAAGTATATACATTTTTTTTTTTTTTTTTTGCTTTTGAACACACCCAATATTAAATCTTTTTTTTTTTTTTTTATTTTTTATTTTTTATTTTTTTTTTTTTGAAAGACATAATAGCGATATAATATAAGTATAATTTTAGAATTAATTTGCTACTTTATCTTTTCAAAGTGAATAATTAGAATTTTAAATCATTTGCCTCGTAGCGATCATAATATTTTTAATCATGAAAATATTCTGCTATATAAAAAAAAACATTACTGCTATATGGTGCTTTGTGCTTTACTATATCATAAAAAGGTGATAGATTGTATTAAGGTGTGCCTAAAGTATTAATTTATTAATATTTTTTTATTATTATTCGTAGAAATTATATTATAAACTTTAATACGTCTTGAAGTCAAATTTAATTATTATATTATAGAATAATTTATAAAGTACATTAGTACATTATAAAAATGGTTTGAATAGCTTTATATGTATTTTTTTTTAATTATTACTCATAATGGAAAATGAGATTTTAAATTTTTTCAATAGAAAGAAGGTCTATTAATGAGTTTAAACAGTAACTTGTAAACGTTATTTCTTCAGCGGAAAACAGCATTTCACTAAAATTAGTTCATTTATAATCACAATATTTTAATTTGAAAAGTTAAATTTTTCCTTTCACTAAATTACTAATTGATAATATATAATACATAAATACAAGTAAATATTTAAGTTATTTGTATTATGACAACTTATGCATTTATTTCATTGTGACAAAACGTGATTCAGTTCCTTGATTAATTTTCCATAAGAAAAGTATCAACTGAATCTCTATAAAGTTTTCAACGATAAAATATTATCTTCTAGAAAGAAATTCTCTTAAAATTTTATAAAAATATAAATTATAAGTTTCAAATAAAGTTATAGCGTAAATTATATAAAAAATATGTATGGTTAAACCATATAATAAAACTTTATATAAAAACTGAAAAGCTATATAAAATTTTAAATCTTCTTAATCGCAAGAATTAACTTGGATGATTTAATAGAAAAAAATTGAACGTTCTTAAAAAAAATTATGTATTAAAGAATTGAGCAAGGTCTTTTACTATCATAATATATTTCTTTGAAAAAATTCTATTGCAAAAATTTATACGTTAATGAGAAAAAAAAATCGGTGAAGGTTACGTTACAATCGGTCTTCTTATTTTTACACTCACACCTGCTTGCTTGCTTGGCCTATACAACTTCTATCATATAGATTCATAATTAACTCACTAGCGGCACTTCAACTTCATTGCAAAAATGACTTGTTTTAATATAAGAAAATCACCATGCAAAAGCTTTTTATATTTGACCGACATTAGCCATGTAATTTATATATATGCATAAAAAATTATTAAATATAAAAATTAGGTGCGAAAAAATGAAAATTATTATCCATGTCTTGTTTAAAAAAACGAGAGATAATGATATGATTATATACGTGATAAAATTTTTAATGTGTGTTGATAAAAAAAAAAATGATGTAGAAAAATTGTATTTTTCCTTCGCACAAACTTGTTCGCGAGATTATTTATTGTATTAAACTTCAAGATTATAATGTTTATATTTTCTTATGAGTTTACATATAAAAAAAAATTATGCTATTGAAATATTTTTTTATCGTTATGTCTTTATTATATTTCTTTTCGTTGTTATTTAAGAAAAAATCAAGGTTATATGAAACTAAAGGCTCTCTCCTTTCAAATGTTCTTCAACTATGAAAAAAATAAGATCATAATTTTTAAAAGAAAAAAAATTATATTGCACCCAAAATAAATATATTAAATTTTGTTGAAATATATAGATAATCTAAAAAATTTGCGTCATCCAATACACCTATAAAGTTCAATGAACTCCACTTTTCTTATTGATTTATATCGCGTACTTTTCTAAGAAGGAAACCCGTGTGTATTTTCAATTGCCGGAAACCTTACGTTCAAATTCAACCCAGTTCTTTATAAACATAATACTATACATCATTTTTTTTTTCATTCAAAACTGCGTGCATCATTTTTTTATTCATAAATAGTCTTTTTTATATTTTTTAAGGTAAAAAGCGGCAAAAATTCTCTTGAAATTGCATAACCTTTTTCCGGATCACAAAATATTCTATATCATCTCCTTGCTTTTGTCACCCACGTTTTACCCCATTTCATAGCGTATCATATTGATACAAAAATATTTTTTTATAAAAAAAAACTTTATTTTTATATTATTTGCGTGAATTTCGTAATCCAGCGTGGTGAAAAGGATTATATAAGGAGGGCAGATGCATCATACTTTTCTTTTTTGCAATATAGTAACTTTTTTTCCCCTTTTGTACTTTTTTCACCACCTTCATAGAAAAAAAAAAGGTTAAAAGAGTTTTTTTTTAATATAAAAAAAGTATAAAAGATCTCAAAAACTTGGAAAAAAAAATCGTAGAAGCGTAACTGTATCAAGTTAAAAAAAAAAAAAAAAAAAAAAAAAAAAAAAGGTTGCATGCAAAAGTGTGTGGGAATTGAATTTAAAATTGTGACAGGCTCCAGAGGATGGAATACATCATATAATAATAATAATGTATAGCGTGATCAAAAAAGATCGGCGAATAGATTGCAAAATGTTTGAAGTTGTCATTGTTAAACCAGATCACTTCGTTATATAATAAAATTCTTTTCTCCCACACGATGACCCTTATATCAAGTTTTTAATAGAAGAAAAAGAGAAGCTTTTTATATATAAAAAAGGTAAAAAAAGAGAGATACAATAGTAACAGAATTTTATTGTAGTCAAAATTGAGTTGATTTTTTGTTACGATTTTTTTTATTTCTTATAATATGATTTTTTTTTTTTTTTTTTTGCTGAAAAATTTTATACTATAATGATATATATACGGAAAGAATACATTACGTATAATTTCTGCTGATAAATGATGCTAAATTAGAACACAACTAATTATGCTGAACTACATTATATATTTTAATTATTATGGAGTTTATATTATGTTGTATTGAATAATTTTTGCTAGAAAAATTAGCTATATAGCATAATAATTATACGTATTTGTCCGGCGAGTATATTAATTTTATTTTTATCCTCACATAACAATACATACATACATATCATGACGCCATAATCCCTTTCGGGGTAGGCCAGGACGAATCCTTTCTAGTAAGAGGGTTTACAATGATCTGTGGCTTACCAAACCACAGGCTCCACCCTTTTAACACCACACTTCTCTGGGCTCCTAATATACCAGACCTGTGCATCTCGGACCACCAAATCTTACGACGGCAGCACTCGCCACTATGGACCACTATATTCGTAGGCTAGCCAGGCAGTTTATATATATAAAGAAAATTAATTTAAAAAATGTTTAATAAATGTTTGATAAGCTGTCAAAAATTGACAAAAAAAATGAAAGCAAAAGTGCAAAAAATATAAAGAAATTTGAGAGAATTCTATTATAAAACGAAAAGTTTTTTTTTTTAAAATATCGTATTCCAATTTCTATTCAAAAGAAAAGTTTGAGATGAAAATATTTATATATGTTGAAGGTATACAAAAAAAAAAAAAAAAAAAAAAAAAAAAAAAAAAAAAAAAAAAAAAAAAAAACGCTGTTTCTTTTATTACATTATATTATTGTATTTAACTAGCAAAGTAATGATAACATACATATAGGATTAAATCACGTTATTACATTATAAGGCCAGGTCGAAGACCTCTCTGTATATAAAGAAATTTGATATGAAGGTATGAAAATAGAGATGAGGTTTTAAAAAGAAATTAAGAAGGAAAAAGAAGATGAAATGATTTTTTTTCCTTCTCTCTATATGCATGTCATATAATATGTATAAATTTACACGAAGGTATCATGTTTTTTTTACATCTAACTGCTACTTTTGGTTATTATGTTTATAAAATGATAATAATAATGATTATGTATTATTGTTGACAAATAAATTGTTATGTGGGTGGAGTAGTGGGTCGTTCTTATAACATGTGCAGAATGGCACGTTAGACGTACAGAAGTAGTTGAATAAAATAATCTCTTTGTTGCATTTAGAATGAATGTTAAAAAAAATATAGTATCAGTTTTTTATAGAATACATGAAAAGTATAATTTATGCTGCATTTATGTCATTATATAGCATAAATTATGCTGAATTAGAATAACATATAAATAATTATGATGTACAACATATAATATTTATGCGTTTTAAATATAGCTATTATGAAATACATATTTCATTGATTAAGCTGTATTAAACAAATTATGCTAAAAATGAGCTATAGCATAATGATTGCTTTTATTGTTGTCTAATCCGTATACTATTTTTTATCTAAACGTTATGGTATAAATGTCATTTAAAATTTTGTATTCAATTCAAAATAGTTATTGCAAATAACATTACATCAATTACATAATGTAAGGATTTAATTAATGTATATTAATTAAAGTTTAAAATAATACAACTTTATAACCAAGTAATGTTATATATATTATATTAATTAAAGTTTTAAAATAATACATCTTTGTAAGCAAGTTTGCTAAAAGGAGAAGCGCCTTAGAGGTCACACAACCCTTCGTGCGGGGGTGAAGAGAAAAAAGCATAACTTCCTAGGGGCTCTTGTTACGTCCACATTTTATCTCATGTTGTGGGAATAAGAAGAAAAGAAAAATATACTGATGTAGATAGTTTTTTATTTGAGTGTTAGTTTCATCTTATCTTATTTTGATAATAAAAATAACGTTTTTTTTTTTTTTTTTTTTTTTTTTTTAATATTTTTAATATAGGGTTTAGAGATGAACGATGGTCTAATTATACATAATATGACTCTATGCATATCTTATAGATGATTTCTCAGAATTTAAAACTATATATTTAAAAATGAATAATTATACTTTAAATAATTGCAATTCATAGTCACTCTTACGAGACATACTTTCATGAGACATAATATACGTTTGTTAACTTGTTTCTTCTTGAAGTATGTAAATTTTCGAACGTAATAATTTAACTTTGAATTGCTATATAATGAAGACTGCAATAGTTCTCTGTTATGACATTTTCAACTTATTAACTGCACTATAAAAATAACTTCATATAAAATCAGTTTTTAAAATGACAAAATTCAGACCTAGTTTTGATATAAGATTCCTATAATATTTACTATATATATATAATAATATATATGATATAATCCTACGTTAGCTTGCCAGGGTTTAATACACCTTTCTTATCTTGCTCTATTATTTTCTTATTGATAAAATCATTATATAACCATTTTCTCTGCACATAATTGCTATATATATATGCTGCATCAGTTTTTCACTCCAATTATACTACATGTCAGTTTTTAGGACAAGAAAAAAAAAAAAAAAAAAAAAAAACTCAGGTAGCTGAATGCTGCATGAAAATTATATTTAAAGGGGGCTGCTGAATCATTGAAATGGAAAGGCACACATAATATGTATACTAGAATATAAAAGATAAATTGTTAGAGAGATATTTGGAGCTTTGCAGGCAGGCAGGCAGGCAGGGCATGGGTGACTGAATGCACGGTTTAATTTGCCACTGCGGCGTGTGTCACCTTTACATCAAAGAGAAGGAGAAGTGGGCGTAACTTTAAGGCGCACGACCTTTTTGTTAGAAAATCAAAGACGTATATCGATACCAATCAAATTATTTTTATTTCTTATAATGAGAAACACATTCCAATTTTTTTTTATGTCATCATTGAAGACAACACCTGCATTTTTATGCACTTTTTTTTTAAAGTTAAAATGCAATTAATTATGAGAAAATATCATTTTAATGAGGTCACACTTTATAGGTGACGGAGAGATTTTTATAAATTAAATTAATAGTTTTTTTAAGGGTATTCTGCAGCTTTAGGGTAGAAAAAATACAAGGATATTTTTAACGATCAAAAGCGTATATAAAATAAAATTTTCAACTTTGATTTTTTTTAATAAATATTTAAGATAGCAGCTGTATTTCTAAAAGACACATTTATGTTGAAACTCAATATAATTAATAAGAAAACTAACTACTGTATAAAGATTTTAAAGAATTGATAAATAAAATTTAGTGACAAATTAAAATACTGGCGTTTCGTATATATATATAAACATTTACAAAATATTTATAAAATAATAAATTATGTAATTAAAAATGTTGAAATATTAACAGTTTATAAATTTATTAATAGGAACGATGATTGTAATACGAGAAATACATTATTTGTTGCTGAAAGTTATACATATTTATATATCCACACATATTTCCATTGGTTTTATTTATTTCTACGACAGATCGTATAATATAAATTTCCAAGTCATAACCGCACCTCAAACCGATCATTTCAATAAGATTATGTTTTCTTTTCTACTTCGCCGCGTCTTATACTATATCACTCGATGCTTGCACTTTTTATATGCATGCATGCTTATGGAAGTATTGAGTAAAAATAAGAAGTTTTTATTGCATATAACTTTATAATAATGTGAAACAAAAAAACCTGTTTATGTTGTCCGTCATGAGTGTAAAGGAATGTCAATTACTTTTTATTTTTATAAATTAAAATTAAAAGTGACCACAAATAATAATAATAATAAATTGTGATGCATCTTGGGATTTTTTTTTTTTTTTTTTTTTTTTTTTGCTATGCTGAGTGCGAGGTATAAAGATTTTATTTCAGTAATTTATTTTATATATAAATATATATACACGATGCGTTATGTTGCGGTATAGCCATGAAAATGTTCTTTTGTATCGTATATATTTTTTAATTATTTATACAGAAAAAAATAATAATTAATATTGTGTCTGATATAATAACATGAAGCAAGGAAAATATTTTAATTTAAAAACAAAAACGTTTTCTTAAATAAAAATAAAATGAACTTTATTCAAATGTTATATAATATTATTATATTAATGAATATTTTAGCTTTTGATTTTGTTTTACACACACACACAACACACACACACACAACACACACACACAAACACAAATACACACACACATTATGGAAGAAGAAGAAGAAGAAGAAAAAATAGTAGAGAGAAGAAGGGAAAAAAAAGAGTAAGACTTTGTTAAAACGAGGTTTTCATATGTGTAAAAGCCAGCACAAAAAACAGTGACACATATTTCTCGCCTAATGAGACAAGGTTTTTATTTTGTGTGTTTAAAGTGCCGTGGTACATACGTGTGTCTGTGAATGCCCACACACATTCGTGTATTTGGCGACAAGGGAAAATAAAAAGCAGCTCATGTCATTACATTGCAAAAGACCTCCCTTAGCGTTTACCTATATGAACATCGTTAGTTTAGTTAGCATATGCCACGCACCCTTATGACAGGAAGTCACCGTGAAAGTCGCGCGGTAAAGAACAAAAAAATGAGAACAAGAAAGAAGACCACCCCAAGAAGTATAAAGTGGTGTATTACAGGTAAACAATAGTGTGTGAAGAAATACCGTTGTATAAGTCTCGTATAGTCAAGCAGGCACGCGTGTGGTGTGGTACCTTGAGATTGTTAGAGAATATTTAAGAAAAGAAGCACCTTTACACCAATTTAGTCTTTCTGCTTAACTAAGGCTCTGAAAGAGTTGCCTATACGTTTTTCAGGAGGTTTTGCGTGAAGATTACACGTACAATATGCTATATTATATTCAGCACAATTTATTCACTACAGCATAATATACAGTCCGCGCCACCTAAGGATGCGACCAATTAGAGAGCATTTAAAAACTCTCCATTTGGTTAACACCCCACCTCCTAGCGACCTTGAGCGCTTGAGTGTCTATTGGCTCGTGGCTCGATTTCGATTAATCGCGAACATCCTTAGGTGGCACGGACTGTATGACACTGCACAATCACAATGTCAAAAATCATAAATATTACGACTTTCTAATTCAGCATTAATTTTTTTTACACATAAATGCAGCATACATTACGTCATTTATTCTTTCCATGACGACCAATCAAAATAATCGCTGAAATTAAAGAAACCAATCAGATCGCGCGTTATATATAGAACTGCGAAGCACTACGTCGTATAGTAACGTGCGATCTGATTGGTTCCCGTATAATTTCTGCACTATTGATTGGTCGTATCATTCAACGCTGCATGAGAACTGTAACGCAGGAGGCCTAAATTTGTGGGGATGCGCTTCTCTTCTCAAAGTTCTCTATAACTTAAGAGATCACCCGTCTCGTCATCAACACTTTCTCTCTCACACGTAAAGTGACCTCTGCTGAGGACCTATACTCTCTCACAGTCACGATTTGTACTCCGGCTATAGGGTGGAGTGCACTGAACACCAAAATATTCTCAACTCAGTCTTCCGTAACGTTTGAAGCGCACGCCAATATTTTCTTCACTCTGCAGCATTATTATGTTTAGACGTTTATTACACCCTAAAAGATTAATTTTTTCATTTACATTTTTTTTAGTGATGTAATAAATATGTAAAATACTCTATTTGTGTCAGACACGATTTTTTATGAATATATTATTTGTAATATATAGATTTTGCGGATTTATTATTATTATATGCTTACAAAATTATATCTCTCTCTCCTCTTTTCAAGCTTATATTGAAAGTCATATGAAATATTAAAGAATTAAAAATTTTGAATTATTTTCAATTTCAATGTAATCGACATATTGAATTATGATTAGCTTTTAAGTAAATTATTTAAATAAATTAAGTATGTTTAATTAATTTCCTTCTTAGCATTAAAAAAAATTATATGGCCACAGAAAGTTAAATAAAACGTAAAATTCATGACATGGGATCTACATATACACATACAGTATTTTGTTTCTTAGCCCTTCTGTAGCCTCATAAACTATGGGGTTAAAAAACTGTAAAGTAGAAAACTTTAGGAATTCATATAACGTCATATGAATTTCGGGTCTACAATAACTTTACTGTAGCTCGGGTTGCCTACTTTACAAGTTTTCTCCCTATCGCAGTTTGTTAAGAGATACTGAAGGGTTATAAGGGACATATTGTGCAGTGCATATAATAGTCCTATCTCATGATTTATCATTGAAAAAAAAAATTAAGTCCATGAGTATCTCTTTAAAATTTTATTTATCCAAATAAAAGAACTTGAAAGCTTACAAGACATGCTTGAAAATAAATTTGAGATTGATTTAATTTAAGAAAACACATTGCAAAGTAAAAAGTACAATTCAAAACAACCATATTACATTGAATTGAAGAATGTTATATACCTGATGTGTTTAAAAATCAATAGCCATTCTCTCTGTAGAGAGAGAGAGAGAAAGAGAGAGAGAGAGA
Source organism: Ecdyonurus torrentis (assembly GCA_949318235.1). Classification (NCBI taxonomy): domain Eukaryota; kingdom Metazoa; phylum Arthropoda; class Insecta; order Ephemeroptera; family Heptageniidae; genus Ecdyonurus; species Ecdyonurus torrentis. The sequence continues at coordinate 52,365,149 of OX439129.1, forward strand.
GAGAGAGAGAGAGAGAGAGAGAGAGAGGAGCACTTGAAAAAGTTTATTTGAGAATCTCACGCTCCTCACGAATGACATTGCGAGACGAAATAGATTTTTCTTGTAGATTTAAGAGTGCACAACTAATGTGGTTCACATTGGGAGATTAACCACCAGTGAACCACCAAGAGAGTCTTGATTGATTGACAGCTTGATTTCGTCACACTTGCACATTTTATTGAGAATTTTTTTTATCAAAAGTACAAAAAATTGCGTCAACCCTAATTTTACAAACCCCACTCAAACATCAAATAAAAGGGGTTAACAAAAATTTTTGATAGACAGATCGATCGCCTTTTTATATATATATACATCGGATCGTGTTCCTTTATTAATTAAACCAACTATGTAATATGATTTGTGGGTTCCATATAGAATGACAGCTAACATTTTTTATACTAACGATTTTTTTTAAACAATTCGATATAGATAAAAGACTTAGTTTGCTAAAAGAAAAAAAAATAACCAAAGCGAATTACAAAATTGACAGTTTTTACTAATGAGAAATTCACTATTAAATCTGATATCAATTTGGATGTTATAGATCTCAAGCTGTGATATCCTTTTTTAAATTTTTTATTGCATCAATCTTGAAGTTTTTTGTGTGCCCTTAATCATGTAGAGAAGGGTATAACAACCCCTCTTTTCTTCTCTATAAAAAAAACAACCCCTTGTGTATTTTAAAGGGTGACAAATGATGGTAAAAATGCAGGTGCGGTTTTAATAATAACATTTTTTTTTTTATTATTATATAATATTTTTTAAGAAAAAGGATTAGGGCTAAATGATGCAAAGAAAAAATACTTGAAACTCTTTCGGATTACTTGAGGCAGCCCTTATAGGACAGCTGAGTTGCGAGGGTGGTCTGAACATGTCACTCAACTTGTTGTCAACCCTTTTTAATAGAGCAGGTCTTTATCATACTGACATATTATATTTTGATAACATTTTACTGCATCGTTAAGTGTCTTTATATCAATGTTTATATTATACAATGAGATCTGCAGTGTTTTTGTATAATATACAACGATAAGAGGAATGAATCTATAAATTTTATACTCTCAGAAGTGCATTCTTGTATTGTATATATGGATATTATTTACGTTCATATGAAAATAAATATTTGCAGTAGTTTCTCACAAAGAGGACAAGAAAAGAACAAATTACGAAATTTATGCTATGTATTTATCTCGTACTATACATGGAAAGAATAAATGACGTAATTTATGATGTATATTTATGTCATTACATATATAGCATAAATGTTGCTTTACAAACAGTTTAAATTTCTCTCAATACTAGTTCCAGCGCACAGTGTAATTAACAATGTAAAGTCAACTGTGATTGGCTAGTATAGGTTTATAACACGCCGCTCTTTGTTTAGTTTAGCACCGAGTGTACAGCTTTTGGCGGGAACGACCTTGTTTAGACCAGAGTGTAATTATGTTATATTCTACATCAAAATTCTGCTAATTTTATTTATATGCTATTAAATGCGATCTTCGTATTGAGCTATAACACACTGACAAAAGCAAATACTTAATTATTATGCATATAGCTCATTTTCAGCACAATGTGTTCATAATAGCATAATTTATGCTATTATATACTTCACAATAACAGCACGAGAAAAATATATAAATATACGCGCAGTAAATATAATATAGCTCATTTCCATAGTACAATTTGTTCAAAATGCAACACAATGATAAGCTATATTATATATACTTCCCAATAACTATGTATGCTACAGCATAAATATTATGGTGTATAGCATAATTTATATTGATTTGATCTAGCAATATTTATGCTAAAATGACATAAATGCAGCATAATTTATGTAATTTATACCTTCAGTATATACATAAAACTCAATTCTATAATTTAATAAAGCAAAATACATCTACGTAAAACCAAGGCATCGGTAAAACTCATTAATATTTTTATGAACACCGCACATAATATTTAAATAAGTTGAAGGTAAAGTAGAGATGAAGTGTTTCTTTTCCCACAGATGTTTCGTACACACACGCACACGTGTTGCAATAATCTGATTGTCTTGATGTACTTGAGATTTCAAATATCAAGTAGTGACAAGTCAAGTAGAAATATATAAAATTATTGTTGTTGTTTTTGTTAATGCTGCAGCCAGAGTGCTTGCATGTAAAAATACATTAACTGTTTCTTTTCTCTCTATTCATTCTCTCATGCAACTTGTTGTAATGTATATATTATATATTTTTATTATTATTAGGGCCGGTTCTTGAAGATTGATATTATGTGTTTGATATAAAAGGTCATGTTAGCTTTATAATAATTAATCTTATTACTATAGTATGAGTGAGTGAGTGAATGAGAGAGAGAGAGAGAGAGAGAGAGAGAGAGAGAGAGAGAGAGAGAAAGGGGAGAGGTATTAAGAGTATTAATGGGAGAAAGATTTTCTATAAGATGGATTATAAAAAATTGTTTAATGTTAAGTATTATATGGTACACTTTGGATCTGTATTGTGATATATAAATGTGGTCTGATTTAAGTTTTAATAAAAATATCTTTTGTTCATTTGTAACGATTTTAATTATTGTTATTTTGATTTGAACTTCATATATATGAACGTGCCTTTGCTAAATTATATATATTATAAAGAAACAATTTTGAAGTACGCTCTTTATATATATAAAGTGAAGGGAGAAATTAAAAGTATAGAAAATGAAGAAGAAAATATTTAAGCTCTGGGGTGGCAAATGTCCTCTGCAAACTGTTTTTTTTTTTTTTTTTTTTTAGTAAATTTAAGTATATATAGTTTCTGTCAATATCTGTTTAATCTCTTCTGATTTCGCAAAATAGTATAGACAGTATCCATGTGATGGATTATAGTGATTATAAACATTTTAAATAATGTTTGATAATTTTTATAGGTGTATTATATTATATGCATTAATATAGGTATAAGAATAAGAAATAAGACATTGCTATTGAGCCAGGCAGATCATTTAGTAACATATTTTATCACAAGCGTTGGTCTAGTCATTATTTACAATTAACATAATAATGATATTAAGTAAACAAATATATATGACTACAATAATAAAGTACAGTTCCTGTACAGTCTTATCTTAGTTTTGAAATTAGTCTTATATTTGATGTATGAAATGTTTAGAGACAATGTTTAGTGAGAAATATATTATTATTATTAGCCTCTCAAGCCTCTTGATACTTATTATTTTCATGCACTTTTCAAAGGATAAAAATATATGTTTTCGATAAGCTGGAATAGTCTGTGGAGCAATAACACAATAGGAGTTCTTTCCGATTCCAGTTCATTCCAGCTTGTCAATTTAGTATATATATATATATATATATTCAAGTGAGTGATATACGTGAGGAGCTATTATATAGTATAGGACGGAAACCTCTTATTATTTATTATGCACTTTCAAATTGTGTTTGCAACATCGATTTAAATTCAAATAGAGAGGAAAAAATAAAAATGTAGAGATAAAAAATGACCAATTTTCATCCAATATTATTAACACTTATGTCCTATTATAACGAATCAAGATCAAATATTTATCTAACCTCTTCATGGTCAAGTAAAAAATATTTTACTCAAACAAAATTTCAAGTAAATAATCTTTAAATTAATATATCAGACTAACTGAATGCCAAAATAAACTTATAATCTTTAAGTAAAATAAAAAAAATAGACAAATTTTACTTGCATTTCTTTGGTGTTATTGTTGATGTAATCAGAGTTTGGTTTGTCTCTTTACTTTTCTCTGCTTGGTATTTCTTGACACAAATGTTTACCTATATGCGACAATACATTATTTGACTACATATTCAATACATACATAACATCTATTGAATATTTGGAAGGCGATAGTTATGTACACAAAGTTGTATATAAGAAAAAAAAAATGTGACAAAAATATATTTCTCGCAGCAGTTGGTGTTCGATCTATTTTTATTTATTTTTACGTCTATAGATCACTTTTTCTTGGGATATATAATATAATAATAATAATAAAAGAGAATATAAAAATGACGATCGCCAAGCGTGAGTGCATGAGAAAAAAAAAAGGTTGCAGCCGCATGCCGAGCAAAAGCTATTGTGGTAATAACTTGTGGCTGTACAATTTTTTTTTTCAAGACCTTTTAAAAGTTTGCACACAAAATACACACAAGACGAATAGAAGATGAAGGTGAAAGCATTTAAAAAATGTATATATAATAGAATGAACTATTTTAGTTTATTTACCCAGCCGGCTTCGATATAACAATATTGAAAAGATATGTGGAAGCTTTTTCTTCTTCTTTTTCTATATATATAATGTATTATTATATTAAAAATAGAAGATGAGGTTTTAAAGAGTAAGTCCACATCACATGAAATACTTATATACGTTTATATATATATATATATATATATATATATATATATATATATATATATATATATATATATATATATATATATATATATAGGGTGGTAACATTGGTTATACATGAAGGCTAGTTTTTGTATATAAGCATGAGTGCGTACACCTTATTCAGAAATTTATTGAATCGATACAAGATGTAAGTGAAAGAGGCTAATATATGTATTGCAGGCCGGATGTGGTGTATAGGGAGAGAGATAGATGACCATTCAATACAAATGTTAAAAACTCATCAGGGGGTTTAGAGGATTATCATACAAATAGATCAAATAAATAATCATGTATATAAGAATTTATTATTATTTATTTAATTTATGTGGATTTAAAATACAAATTATTTAAGTTTTATTATGCTTTGTTATGTAAATATCTGAACATCTTTGAATTACTTTTAGGATAATTATTATTTACATTTAAATTATCATTAGAAAATTACATAAGAAATACATAGAAAAATAATCGTTTAAATTTTCTTATTAGACTTTTTTTTTTCTTTTTTTTTTTTTTTTTGCAAAATTATATTTATAAAAAAACTGAAGATTTCGTTAACTATTTAACTTTATACAAAAGCATGCAGAGATAAAAAAAAAATTAAAGTAGATAAAGTATGGTAATTAAAAGCTTTAATTACACTTAAATTTATATATTTGAAAAAAATAAGAAAATTACAAAGAATGCGATGGAGAAGTCATGAATTCACATACCCTAATGGTTTTTATCTTTATTAAAGTTGAAAAACGTGGCAATTTAATTTCATTGCAATAATCATAAAAGAAAAAAAAATAACGCAGTTTTATAAATTTTTATTCCATGCTGCGACAAACATTCTTTTTATTTTTGTATTTTATAAATATAAAAAAATAATAATATAAAAAGTTATAATTTTAATGTGGCATTCTATATAGAAGATTCTTAGCAATTAACAAAAGTAAGGTCATTTTTTTTGTATATTAAAAAAGAAATATTGTATAGTTTATATTTTTAGTTAAAATATGGAACATAACTAAAGTAATAAAAATACTTTACTAATTTTTCTTTTTCTCAATGATATGTTAGACACAAAAAAACCTTCAAATGTGACTTTGAATGTCGTCATAAAGTGAGCAAAACATCTAATTATTTACCACTTACTCGCAATGTTAAACTTCACTTATAGTTATATATTTTGTCGTCTGGTTAACAAGATGATTGATCTACTTCCATTATTATTACTTCATGTAATTCGTCACTTGAAAATCACAAAAAAAAAATTAATATAAATTATAATTTACTTATATACATATATTATTACATTTGAACATAAAAATTTAAATTACAAGCTGCGAAAATATAATATTATAATTTTTATGTATATATATTTATATATATTATATATTAAAAAAAAGTGTTGTATTCACCACCTTTGGAACATGTTTTGGTGGGAAAATTATTTTTTTATATACTTTGTTTTAAATTGTAATATATAATTATGAAATTACGTTTTGTTAACTTAAAATTTTTCATGTACTAATTTTTTTTTATATATTATGTTGTTTGTAATCTTACATTAAATATGTAAATTTGAAGTATATAACCTAAGGTGGTATTTCAATTTAATACGACATTTGAAAAATATCCATACAAGAATAAAAAAAATATTTAATCTTAAGAAATATAAAAATCAAATATTAAAATTATATAGTCATACATAATTATTATAATTTATCAAAAAAATCATTTTTCAAATAATTTTTACTTTAACAAATAAAATCAATAATATTTTTTTTTCTAATATTGATTATATCTAATTTTTTTTCTATAATAAGAAATTATAATTCTATAATCTGTTTTCCTTATTTGGCTATACAGTATAGAGCAAAATCCTTTAACACCTTTTTTTTTTGCTTTTCTTCATATAATATAATATATAGGAAGTTTATTTTGAAAATTGGTTTTTAAATATTTATAGATTTTTATTGAATTTCCTGTAAGTTTTGTTATAGCCGACTAATTCAATTGAAATAAATACCACACGTACAAAATGACACGGGGGGGTTGGAGAGGGATGGTAGTTGTCACAAATGTATAACATAGGGAAGCAGTTTACATTGTTGTGATTTTCATTGTTAATTTAAACTACCTTCAGGTGTCACCAGTGACATTCATCCCCCCCCCCTCTCTCTTTGGCATGTATTGCACACTCAAAAGAACTCTTCACTATGAAAATTTTTAACTATTCATAATACACAATTTTTATATAAGAATATTATACCTTCAAAGATTTAAAGCTGATCTCTATATATGTATTTAATACTTCTAGCATATAAAGAGAGGGACAGAAAAAAATATATTAAGCTGAACCGGATTAAAGTTTAACCAATTTTCCTATTTCATTGAAGCGGATTGAGGGAGAGAGAGAGAGAGAGAGAGAGAGAGAGAGAGAGAGAGAGAGAGAGAGAGAGAGAGAGAGAGAGCTCACGCTGGGTATCGTGTTGTTTGTCGATCATATTCATACGCTCGTTTGATATTTTCATGATTATAAAGCAAAGGGAAAAAGAATAATAACAAAAAAGTCTCGCGTGGCTGCCGGCATAAATGTTTTTTTCTCTCAGAATTTCCCTATATTTACAACAAACAAACATAAAGTATTATAATAATAAAAATAAAGTATTGGGTGGGCTTATAAATATAACATGTGTATTACAAGAATTGGAAATTACTATTGTTGAAATGTAAAAATACAGAGAATCTTTACTTTGGAGCTATAATTCAATATACTTTTGCTGTATGTGTTTTATATCTTATTTTATATGAATTGCTAATAATCATGTATATGTATAAGATAAGTGAGGGTTATTTCTTGATTTTTATTATATTTTATTATTTCTATAATGTTTGATTGCGCGTAAAAAATTATTTACGTAAATTACGCTGCTTTGAATAATGTCTAAATTATAGAGCAAAATTGTTTTGCTATGGTAACAAGTAATTATTCTGATTAAAACATCTTAATTATTATGTTCTGTAGAAAAATCATACTAATATATATATTGTACCAATTAACAATAGTATTTATACTTTATACTTATATTATATTTATAAATTGTGTTGATTTTCAAAAATGTTGCTGTATTGAGCTATATATAGCATAAATATTAAGTATCACTTGCACTTTTTTTTTTTTTTTTTTGACATTAATACTTTGTTAAATTTTAATAATTTTATACTATATATTTCAGCAATCATGTGGATTTAACTCAAAGGAGTTTCTTTTTTAATACAGAAATACGATAAGAATGTATAAGAAATATAAATATAGAATTAAAAATATATTTAAATACTTATTAAAAAAACATTCATTTTCTAAAAAAAGTTAAAACTTTTTATTGAGCTCTGATTAAAAATAAATAAAAAGCTGTTGTTTTCGTTTTATGCATGGAAGCTTCAACAAATTTTAATCATAAAGTTAATTTCATAGAAAAAAAAATCCGAGTACATTCGACCAAAAGCAGTCATTGAAAAAGTCGAGACAGAGAGAGACAGAGAGAGAGACGTATCCTGTAGGGTATGCAACTTACACGACCAAAAAAGTAGAAAAGAGAAACGTTTTAAGCACAGCCTTGTTTTCATTTTTTTTTTTTAATTATTTACTAATTTATTTAAGTTATACAATCAGCGTATTTTCAACACCATCATGGCACATAATGTCAATATCCTATTAACATATTTGTTTTTACCAAAGTTTCAATTTTATTTTGTAAAATAAAAATAATGTCCAATTGATTACAACTTAAAGAATTTACAAAATTTAATCGTATTTAATTACAATCATGGAATCTAATAGCACATTAGATTTATTTCCCATGGAATGTTTGAATAGAACACCTTTTTATCACCTTACGTGAAAAAAAAAACTATTTTTATTAACATTAGTATATTTAAATACAAGTTAGCGTGGCTTCAAAATTCTATGTTATTTTTTTATACATATAATTATCAAACCAACCCCTCCTAATAAAATTTATATTTAAAAAAAAAAGTAGAGTTTATACATTTATAAAAAATTGTTCTTCATACCTTAGAGCCTAATAAATGTCAGATATTTTTTATTATACAACGGTTCTATATACATAATATAAAGTTTCAAATTTTATAATCTCATTAATAAGTGATGTTTATTTTATTTACAATGTATATAGTATGATAAAAAATTAAGAATATTATGTGTTAAAAAATTATACATGTAACTCAACTACTTTTTAATTGCTGGGATACAAAAAATCAAAAAAAAAAAAAACATTTATATAGTTTGGCGTCTCTTATTCTCTCTCTCTCTCTCTCTCTCTCTCTCTCTCTCTCTCTCTCTCTCTCTCTCTCTCATCTACATCATATTTTTTTGTTCCTAGGAAAAAGATTGTTGTAATTTTTTGTTATATTTTAAACAAAGTGCTATAATACATACACGTACTTAATACCAATGTTTATTACACGGAATACCTTTGCAAGTTCACCGCACTCAACTTATATATATAAAAATATATATTATATAAATTATGCTACGGTTTTTTTTTTATGACTATAGGGGTAGAACAGGCACCTTCTAAATAGGGACGGGCCTATCCGGGCAATAAAACTGTCGTTCCAGGTATAATCTAGTAGGCTGAAAGAAATCCAATTAACCCGTAATCAAATGGGCTATCGAGCCATGTTTAGGGCTTGCGGTCCCTAATTAGTTCAAAGATGACCCTTGATCTTATGTCATCAGCAAATCAGGCACATTCTCAAATTTTCAACCTCGAAAGTCCCATGATTTTATTCCACTCCGTTCAAAAGTTATAACATCAAGCCTACTATTTTTGCTTTTCAGCCTACTAGTTTCTTTAACACAGGGAACATAGCAGGTATATACTTCCACTCGCATAAGTGTACACATTGATCTACCTTACTATACTTTATCTATAAATTAGATTTTTTTTTTTTTATCAATCTTCTTGTAACGTTCATACTATTATTATATACATTGAATAAAGAAATTATTTATTGATTAATTAATTAATTAAATTGGAAATTGGATAACATAATTGGTAATTAATCGTTAATTAGCATTGTCTTAAATAAAATTCCTAAAACTTAGTTATTAATTATACCAGTCGTTCTTAGTTTTAAAATTGAAAGTATGCATAGAGTGCAGTCACAGAAAAAAAAAATATTTCTCTACTATACTCTCTATATACATCTCTCTCTCTCTCTCTCTCTCTCTCTCTCTCTCTCTCTCTCTCTCTCACTCACTCTGCCGTTTGGTCTTTTTGGTCATTTTATTAAATAAAATTCCTAAAATTTAAGTATTAATTATACTAATTGTCACTCTTATTTTTAAATTTGTAAGTATATGTATGTAGTGTACAGTTACAGAAAACAAATCTCTTCTATAATTATAATACTCTCTATAATACGCCTCTCTCTCTCTCTCACTCTCCTGTTTAGTCTTTCTATTCAACATAAAGGTAGGGGTTGTAAATTTTATTGCACATCCCATATGTAGACACAATGTCGCCGCCAATATCTCTTTGTTCGCCGCCTTGGTATATACTTTGTATTGAAAAACAAGCTTTTTTCAAGAAATGGGAATCCTACTTTAAAGTTATAAAATTTTAAAAACTTTAAAGCTTTACAGGTAGAGAACAAAAAATGATATAAAGATGAGATTTTCGAGGTAATCTAATTCACAATATGCATGATGAGCTTAATCAGAGTATCAAAGTATGAAATTTGTAAAAATTAGGGATCTGGACCAACTAACTTTGGTCTAAATCTCATAAGGGTCCATATAAAACGCTTCGCGGTCAGCCTAGTCCCTTTTATACCTGAAAGTTTGTCCCCGGCCCGTATACAATTAAGATGGTCCTGGGGTAGAAAGTAAAAAAAAAGAAGTACGTAAGCAAGGCCGCTGGTTTTATAACTCGGATGCCGGCTATCTTTCATCGACGTTAGACCAGTTAGTGCAGAAAAGAAGGCGCATGGTACTTTTTTTTTGTTAATAATAAAAGTAAAGTGCCGCCGCCACACGTTTGCAAAGCTGAGAGAGAGAGAGAGAGAGAGAGAGAGAGAGAGAGAGAGAGAGAGAGAGAGAGAGAGAGAGAGAGAGAGAGAGAGAGAGAGAGAGAGAGAGAGAGAGAGAGAGAGAGAGAGAGAGAGAGCGCAGGGCGGAAGAGAAGGATGTATGCAAGAAACAGTTTCACTTTTCACATTTTGAGCAAACATATTCTGTATTGAATACAGCTGCATTACTTTACTCAAATGACTAATGATCAAACAACATTCAAGCAAGGAAATACGGATGTTATGCTTTTATTATATTACTAAATAAAAAGAAAAATTAATGATTTTTTAATTTTTATCTAATGTCATCGTTATAGAAAAAAATAAACGTGTTTTTCATAAAAAAATATATATATTTCAATATTTTCTCTTTTCATTACTATACTTTCGATACAACATTTTTTTTATTAAAATATTTCTAAAGATTTATGATGGTAAATAAAAAAAATTCTATCAATAAAATAATATTTATTTTTCTCTCATGTAGCCGACCTGTCAATTATTTAAAAATTTTGATGTTTCTTTTCTTTCCTCCCTCGCTTAAGTTTTATTACTTCTAATTTATAACCCTAGCGAACCAATTTCAATCCTTTTTTTTATATAGCTCAATATCAGAGTTTTATAAAAAGTGAGAGTGATAGTTGTAAACCTTTAAATTTTTGCAGCGGTAACAATCTTGAAGGTTATTAGGTTATAAAATTAAAGTTAAAATCGGGATTTTTTTTTCTTTTTAACGCATTTTTTTTAAAGTAAAAAGCTTGGGGAGTGATGGCAATTAAGAGGAAAGATCAGGTGAAAAATGACTGATGATTCAAGAGAGAGAGAGAGAGAGAGAGAGAGAGAGAGAGAGAGAGAGAGAGAGAGAGAATAAAGAAATATGACAAACCGGAAGGCCAATGTATAAGATAATATATATTAGACCCCTATATATGATTATTATTATTATATATGAAAAGTAAAGAAAAAAAAATCTAAAGAAAAAAAAGTTTTTTTAAAAAAGCAAGGGATGCATGTTCTGTGTGACCCATCTGACCACTATCTATAGCAAAATGAGAAGTTACTTCAATCGGAAGTACCCCCTTTTTCTCGTATTCTAATCAAGTTATAGAAATAAAATTCAACACGTATTAACTTCAATATAACATTGATCACCTGTAACATTTTAGTGTTTATCTTGGGAAATTTGTTTGAGAAAAGGGGGTGCATCCGGTTGTAAAAAACTGTGATCTTATTTTGTCTAGAGTGTAGGTATACCTATGTATGTGTATTATATAGCAGCTATAGCGTGACCTGGCAAAAATCATAGATAATACATATTATACAGAGAGGGCATGAGAAAAGGTAGAAGTAAAAATAAAACTTACATACGCCCTTCAACAAACAAGAGGTCTGATCTATGCTATACACAAACACACGTGTTTTTTTCTTCATAATTCAATGACTTTTTTTTTTCTTATTGATTCTAAAACTTTTGTCTTCACATTTTCCACTCCGTTTGATAACAAACTACTTGCCTAACAAGAGCAAGTCTGATTGCACCAAAGTGAGCCGACTTTGATTACAATTGTTACAATTCGGCAAACTTCAAAACTGTAACATCAAAGTGTGATAATAATAATAATAGAAAACTTTCAATGCAAAAATAAAATATGTTTTAGCATTGTGAACGATTGACACGGTGATTTGAACGCCTGAATTTCTTGAGGTTTCAATTTTTACCAAAAACGTCAATTTTTTTTTATTTATTTATTATTTAAAAAAATTGTACAAATTTATAATAATTTTTATTTTCAAGCTAAAAATAGAAAATATAATTTCAGTAGTTAAGAAATTAAATAAAAAAAACGTAAAGTTCATTAGATGGGACCGTGTTATTATGTCCCTTCTTTTCGCAAACTGGGCTTAAAAATATGTTTAAAATAGTAAACAACTTCAGTAGGAATTCATGAGATCATGAAATTCGGGTCTACAATAGAAACTGTAGTGTGGGTTGTCTACTTTACAAGTTTTCTCCCTAGTTTGTGAGCAGGGTTTAAAAGACATAGTATTTGTAGTCCTATCTCATGATTTATGTTTTGAGTAGATGAGGCCGCAGTATATCTTCTTTTAATAATTGTAGCTTTTTTACGTTGAAATATTAAAATTAATATCTTTTTTTTTTTTTTAATAGAAACTGGTAAATATATAATGAAGTCAGTGATGAAAATATAAACTAACGTATATATAAAAAGTATTGAAAACTATATTTTAGATTACTAAAGAGTCATTCAAAATGATGAGATGATCATCATTTAAAATGTTAAATAAAAAAATGTAAAAAAAACCTGGGAAGATAAAAATAATTGACATCATATTCAAATACATGTTTAGAAATAATAATGATGCAGTCGAGTATTGACCAAGAAGAAGTCAATCATCAACATGTTTGGTCCAGCTCATCATTAATAATCTCCCCTCTCGTTTTTATTATTTACTTATATATAGAATGTACGTTGACAGAATCTTTGAATTCTTGTAATTCAAATACAAAACAAATACACGCTACGAGGTTCATGTGACAGTTATTGTGTATACAGATGAAGATGTTTAATTAATAAAAATGTCATCACTCACTGGTCCACAACTAACATCTCTTTGAAAACTTTTTTATTTAGAGTTTTTTTTTTATAATAATGTTAATAAAAATTTAAACAACTTTTTTTTTTTGTTTTTTTTTTTTTCTAGGAAGATATTATTGTGTTGCTTTTATAATTTTATTTTATTAAAATAATTATTTTTATCCATATTTTAATGTAAATATAATAAACATTATACATAATAAAATTATAACAATTTTTTTTTACAGTAAGGAAAAAAATTAATAATCATTATATATAATTGAGATATTTATTCTCACTATATATAGTTTTTTCTCTGTTATAAAAACCAGTTATGATATTTTTTGGATATATTTTCAATTTTGTTTACTTAAAGCGGGTTGCCAAGCAACCAAATATAAATAATCAACATTAAGCAGGGAGAAAAAAGGTAAAATTGATACGTTTAGCACACATTTGCTATCTTTTAAAAAGTGCATAAGTTTTCACAAGTAAAAATATATAGGGTGCTCTGTTATTTATTTATTTATATTATTATCATTTATTATTGATTTAAGAGAAATATTTATTTGGGATCACGTATATACTTATCACTAACGCAAGTGATCTCTCTCTCTATATGGTTGATCTGTTTATTTGGGACTTGGCAAGAAGTGTATGAAGCTATGCAGGGCAAAATCTTACAGCAGCTGCAACTTTATATATTTATATTTCAACACAAAAAGAAAGTCAAAAATATAAAGACATTTTGAAATAGGACACTTCAAGTTGTAAAAATTTATAAATAAATATTTCATCTTTTAAACTTTTAAGTTTTTATTGTAAGTGATAAAGTATTTATGGTTGTGTTGATCAAGGGTTTAAAAATGCATATTTGTCACATCAGAGAAGCCTGTCGTTCACACTGAAGAGGGGACCATATTTGCATGAAGGGAAATTTTTAACCCCTTTTTTAACTTTTTGACCTTTGCATTTACATAGAAAAATATATGAATAAATATTGATTTCCAAGTATATTTTGTCATGTCGTTAAGTATGTGGGAATTAGTTTAGAATTATATATATAAATGCATGAGTATATAGGGGTAGAGAGTCGAGGGGAGCTTATTTAATGATTTCAATGTGGGAAAATTGCTTAATAAAATTCCATCATAATTTTATTCACTTTTCACACAAAACTTTGTAGGTAATTGAACTCTTTGCGAAGATTTGTGGAAATCTATAAAACAATATGATATCAAATAATAATCGACACGGAAAATATAAATTACTTAATTAATAAAAACTTCTTTATAACAAGAGAGAGCTACAACATTATGTAATGACTTAAACATTGATATCTTCAATGATTCCTGTAATACAATAAAAAGTTTGTATTATAGGAATGTTGAAAAGCAATGATTATGTTATATAAATATCTGTAATCCAAATTTAATGTATATGAGCATACGTGTGTTATTTTTACTTTAATTGTAGTTCATTGATTATTTGTAGAGTGTACCGCCAATGTATTAGGCACAAGCCTGTTTTTGGTTGGCAAATAAATAAATAATGATGCCTTTATGTCATTATAGCAGAAATGATGTAAATTAGAAAAACAGAAATATTTCTCCTTTTTTTTTAACATTATATTAAGATTATAGAAAAATGTTCTGCTATATCATCATTATTACGTATTTATTTTTGTGGATATGATTAAAAATGTCACTTCCTGGGGGGGGGGGGGGGGAATTAAAAAAAATTTTACTCCGTATATATTTTTCCTTTTAACTGGATTTTTACAATGCATTTTTTTCATTCGAATCTAGGACGTATATAAAAAATTTCTGGATCGAATATAATCCATAAGCTCACGTGATCATGGTACTATATGGTTATACGATAGAAATTCAGA
Source organism: Ecdyonurus torrentis (assembly GCA_949318235.1). Taxonomy (NCBI): domain Eukaryota; kingdom Metazoa; phylum Arthropoda; class Insecta; order Ephemeroptera; family Heptageniidae; genus Ecdyonurus; species Ecdyonurus torrentis. The sequence goes on from OX439129.1 coordinate 52,380,197, forward strand.
TATCAGGTTATAATTTATTATCAATGGATTTATTTTGACTTGACAATGATATAGTAATGTAGTAATAACGATTGAAATGAATATTTGTATCGCATGCTGTGTTGCAAAGCCCCTTGAAGTATAGGCAAATTGTCAGACATTTGAAAATTTTCAATGCCTTCTCAATTCATTTCTTGATTTATTTTATTTATTTCGATGAATGCACTGATCTGTGAAAAAAAAATCATGTTACGTTTAAAAAAGGAGTTCAATTATACAGTATTATGCCACATTAAATTTCAACACTTTTGCAAAAAAAAAAAAAAAAAAAAAAAAAAAGAGGTATAGTAAAAATATATCAAATTAAAAATTCGTATCCAAAAGTTCTTATAGAAATAAAAGCTCAGGTATATTTAAAACAAAAAATTGTTGTCATTTAAAAATTTAAAAGTCTACTTATTAAAAATTAATTGTGATCATGGTATGCACAGCTGATAGTAAACTATCACACTATAAAATTACTGACTAACAATTTTTAAATTACCATTCTCACATATTTTGTATATAAGAAGATAATTACACAAAACAACGAAGCATAGAAAAATGATATGCTTTTGTATATATAAAATAATAATTTATATTTTGATGCCACTCTATATCATATTGCTGATATAAATACTATAGTTAAAGTCTTTAAATATTTTAAAAATCATAGAAGTTATGTGCAAAACTTGCCTTTAGGGTTACATCATGTTACACACCTGCCTTCTACACACCTTTTATATGTGAAACAAAAAATTATCTATCTACTTCGCAAAGTTATTATTATTATTAAAACAAAAGATGCGGCAAATATCTCGCTCGCTCGCCCACCTTACACTGCAGTAATTGTTATGATGTTTTTATAATAGTTGTGCTTGTACATATATATCTATCTATTGACCCTCGGGACAGAGAGAGAGATAGAGAGAGAGAGAGAGAGAGAGAGAGAGAGAGAGAGAGAGTAATCAGAGCTTTAGGTTTTATTTGCAATATTATTGGTATTATAAATATAGAGGCGCTCTTATACTTTGATACGTTTATACATAGCAAAAACCAACACGTTATAAAACGCGTAATTTATAATAAAAAAAAAATTAGCTCATGGCTATTTTGTAGAGAAGTATATCAGACCATTTTTCTTAGCCACCGTTTTTTTTTTTTTTTTTTTTTTTTTCACGCCCGTCTAACTTTTTTTCTCTCCTATTTTCCTATCTTATATGACACCTTCAACTAAAGTGTAAATAATATGTATACCAATTGATATTTTCAAATGATAATTAAAAAAAGATTTTGAATATATTTTTTAACTTATATTTAAATATGGGTTTCGTTATATTATAATCAATATGATCTTATATATGTTAAAAAGATTCTTATATTTCAAAATATAAATTATTGTATAGACGAAATGTATAATATATTTTTAAATACGTAATTGTATAGTGTTGTTAAAATATTTATTTAAATAATATTGTTGATTTATTATTAATATTTAATAACAATTTTAAAAATATACACTCTAAAAATAAAATATAATACATGATGCTGCAATCTGCATTGAATAATTGTTATATTGCATAAAGCACAAATGTTTTGTAACTTAACTATTATGCTATTAATCACTGCTGTACAGTATACAATAATATAGGGTGTATGCGGATGACGTCATATTTATTGCGCTTGGAGGCCATACTGGAGTAGAATAACATTGCTCAGCATAGGACAAACTTTATTTAAGCCAATTTTCTTTGGGAAATCGGTTAATTTTTTGTTATTGCTATTTTTCTCACATACTTGAGATACTAATTCAACATATTTACAGCATTAATGCTCTCAAAAATATTGCATAGTGGTTTTAAACTGGCAAAATGATTTATTTTCCTATGCCACCTATGTTATTGAGTTATCCAACATGGCGTCAACTTTAACATGAACGCATACACCCTATAGTATAAATTTTGTTGTTATACATCAATATTATAAACAAATATAGATCAATGGTTGCTGCATTGAGCTATAGCATAATTGTTAAGTGTTATAATTAAAGTTTTTAAAGAATTGATCACATCTAGGATTATCAAAGCATATTCAAAAATCTTTTTTTTTTTTTAATTTTTTGACATCTTTTTAGATATTTAAATTAATAGTAAAGTTGTCACTTCTGCTTAGCTGTTTGAAGCCTAGTTTGATGTAATTTTTGTTTGCAGTTTTTTTTTTTTTTTTTTTTTTTTTTTTTTTTTTTTTTATACGTTAGTTTAAATCTCTTTAAAAAGATATAACAAATAAATAATAAAAATTATGTTTTTATATATAACATTTTTTGGCATTTTGATTTTTGTGTATTATAATTATTAAAATTTCTCAAAAAAAAAAAAAAAAAAAAATGTTGTTGTTGATAAAAAGGTTAAAATTAATCATGGTGTTTGTTTCTTAAGTATTTTATCAATATATAAATTAATTGGATGAAAAGCGAAGCGTGCAGATGCGTATAGACCCTCATTATAACAATCTATCAGTATTACCTGCGAGGTTCATCCTCACTCACTCACGGCATGTTTGCAATCCGAGGCGCCAAAACTAAAATTACCACCTTGTGTATACTAAGCAGCAGTATAACAGCCAACACCTGAGCTGAGAAACAAAAGGTGCATCTTTGTTAGAACTATACAACGTGACATGATGATACTATCGGGCTAAACATCAAAAGAAATTACTATAATTTGTGTAAATGTGATGCACTCTCACTTTTTTTTTTTTTTTTTTTTTTTTTTCAAATTTATGTCAGAATTTTTACAAAGAAAATCACAAAAAATAATGACTTGATATATAGGAACAAGCAGAAAAAAATTATAAAAAGGATGCGTGAGTTTTTTTGACCTGATTGACCAAAAAAAGATACATTCAGTTTTAATGATAGGTGTTAAAAATGCACACTTTATAAAGGGTCCTATATATAAGGGGGTTGCGTGTCTTTGCATGTGTATTAAACGAGATGGTCTTTCTTATAGATATATAGATAGATCCCTCTCGTTTAAAAAGCAATTTCATGATATAATATTATTATTACCTTTATTAAACTTACATTAAAATAAAATTGCTCTGTTTTAAAACGATTATTTTTCCATCATCATATTATTCAAGTTTTTTAATTTGATATATTACATGACGTTTTATCTTTGGATTTTCCTTTTACACCGGCCGTAATATTCAATTATATTTAGCCATGTTTGTTTTACATGTACATAGAGTAAGTAACATCAGTTTTATATGCAAATGTTAGTAATGATTTGTTGTATATCATTATTTTGTGAGGAGATGACTCTTCACACGTACACCTGCAGTTTGACGTGTTGTAAAAAATATGATTTGAAATGGATTTTTTTTAATGTTCTGAAGAAAGGTTAATAATTATTATTTTGTTTTTACATCAATCTCTTTCTTGTTTTTATAATAGTAGAGGAAAGAGAGACAGAGAGAGAGAGAGAGAGTCATTAATATAATGACAAATTTACTTTTAATTGTTTGTTTCTGTCTTATTTTTCAAAGATTGATCTCAGCTGTCATATATTATATAAGACATACAGAGGGTGTATCCGCATGACGTCATATACTGTGAATGCGCTTCGACTCCATACTGGAGCGATAAATAACATTGCTCAGCATAGAACAAACGATTTTTTTTTTTAAGAAAACAATTTTTTTTTAATTATTATTTTTCTTACATACTTGTAAACCTAATTCAATTGTTAACAGCATCGATGCTCTCAAAAATATTGCTTAGTATTTTGATTGAATTGAGAGTATATATACAATTTATCAAAAATGGTATTTTTAATCTGGCAAAATGAGCTATTTCCCTATACCTGCCTATGTATATTGAGTGATCCAACATGGCGTCAACTTTATTATAACATGGATGCATACACTCTATATAACATTGCTCAGTATAGGACCAACGTGTTGGGAGAAATCTATACTTCACGTTTTTGTTATATTATATAATATGTGGTGTCCACTGGGTTTTGCTGAATAAAAGAAAAATATTTAAATATTTTCTTCTACGTTCCATGACTTTCACAATGCGTAGAACATGTCACCAACATAAATAATAATAAAAATAAAAGTATATATATATATATAGCTTGCATCGGTTCATTTGTTGACTAAAGAAAATCTGTAAAGCTGTTGTATAGTTCTTCATCTATAAGAGAGTATAAAAATATAGTGCATTATAAATAAGGGGAATACTACTGCAGTATTCAGTTCCCTTATTCTGACTCAAAGAGAGCAAAATTGAAAATTTGAGCAAAGTAAACAAAATATTCTGTGCATAAATTATTAATTCTTATATAATAACGACACATTTATACCATAATAAAATAAAAACAAACGGCAATTTCAATTATTATATTTTTTTAATGCATGGATAGGAGCTAGACTTTTACTATACATTATTAAAAATTATTAAATGAACAATTGAAATGAATTCAGAATTACAAAATATATTTTTACTTTTGTTAAAATTGTGATCATATGCTTCATGTTAACTAAATACATAGTTTAAATTTTAGAAAAATAGAAAATCCTATATATATATTTTTTATTATTTAACATTTTATTATATTATATATATATAAAAAAAAAAAGTAAAAACATCATATAAATCGTTACAAGTCATTAAAATACATTTTTCAGTTCATCAAAAGGAAATAATAATAAAAAAAGAACCTGTTTTTATTATTTATATAATTAATAATAGTTTGAAATAACGTCAAAGTCAACGTATTGTTAGTAAAATATTTTGTTTGTTATTATATACAGAAATATATTCAGATATATAAATAAAAAATTATCATCATTAATATTTCCTTTAATAATAAAAAATATATATAAATAATTATGCAAAGTATATCTTATACAATAACAAATAGAGTGAAAATGAGCATACATACTTTTTTTATTGTAATTTTTTTAAACCTGTTCTGGCTTTTTTGTATATTCAACAGGTTGGGTTTAATAGGGTGAAAAAATGAGTTGTTTTTTTTATCATCATTTTTTTTTCTCTCGCCACCCTAAGATAAAAAAACTTTGCATTGATTATTGAGGGTAGCTATTTCTTTGTTATATAAGCTGTATATATAAAAAAACAACTAAATTTTTTATAATATGAATATTGTTATATATAAAAAATTAAAACCTTTATTATTTTTTATATTTATTAGATTATATGATATTGAAAAAAGTTGCATAACAAATAAATGTAAATGAAGGTTAGATAGAGAGGGGACTGTGATGATTTGAATAAGTTAACTAATGACTTGTAAAAGTTTTCTTGTTTGTTTAATTCAGAAGCTCATAATACATTTATCAATTATTATTAATCAAATGAAATAGAAAAGAAGCGCGGTTATATTAAAAATAAATCAGACAATACTTGATTTATGATCTTAAATATAAAATGTAAAATAGGATTAGACAATTTACATATAAAGATTTGAATCACTCTAAATGATTCTATATAATATAAGCTCTTACATGGTGCGGTATTTGTGTGTATGTGTGTGCGCATGATTATTTTTATTGATAAATGGACTTGAAGATTTTAATTAATTTATGCAGACAATATTTTGTTTGTTTTGAGAGGGGTGGAAAGTTCCCACACCTGATCAGGTTTTCTAACTTTTTTTTATTGATGGTTAAACATATTGGTAATTTTTCTTATTCTATCTTTTGTTAATTAATACAACGGTTTTATATATGCATCGTATTATATGCAAGCTTTACTGTATATTATACAGAATATTATTACGCCAGTAAAACCTTGCATCTTTTGCATATTTAAATTAATATTTATTCATAAACATCTTTTCTGTTTTTCTTTTCTATTTATGAATATATATATCTTTCAAACATTTAAATCTATTAAAAAGTTTTCGTAAATACGAAATTTTTTTTACAAATTAAAATGTTGTTTTAAAAATCTTCCGATTTATTATTTAATGACTTGATTTTCCAAGTTCCTGTTATAATTTATTGATATTAAATGATATTTGATGCAGTAAAAATACAATAAAAAATATAATATTGTAGGTTAATTGTGTCGTTATATTGATATAACCTTGCCTGGCTGCCTGCCTGGCTGCCTGCAGTGTTAAACACGCGTGCCAATTGATGTTATTTGCATGATGGTCGCGGGTGTATACATCACCATAGCGTGCCTTGCAGCAAACATATATATAACGGGATCGCGACTTGGTTCTCACCGTACGTCCCCTGTGTACGCCGCGGTGTATCACTTTGTCGTGGCCCGGATATATTGTGTTAGCATGCATCTCTCTACATAATATAACTATACTGCACCCATAATAATGGTGCTCATTTAACTTTCCTGTCATAGGTCAAGATAGCAAGTGCATATGCCCTGGCCCGGGTATCATATTGCATCTATATAGAGCTCTACTCGCCAAACTTTTTTGTAAATTAAGTTAAAAATTTCAAAGAAAAATATATACACGTTAAAATAATTTCGTTTCATCAATACTCGAATAATAGCGGAAATATGATAAATTAAAATTTGCAAAGGATTAAACGTTTTTGTTTATCTTATATTATCTATATTGCTGCATCTTTACCAAAATAATGTATACTATAATACTGTATATGCACTGTACTGTGCAGTACTGCATATATATACTGCACTACCATTGTCATGACTGGTCAAATACTTTGGTGCTCATGGTGCTCATTTTTGTATGAGAGTAATAAGTCAAGATATACTGCATGACCTCATGTGTGTACAACCTGCATCTGATATATACCTACTGCCTACTGCACAATATTTTAAATATATGATTGTGATCGTCATTAATATAATTTATACCATTCAAGAACTCGAGCTCAATTTGCAATGTTATTCTTATATGAAGAGAGGGAGAGAGAGAGAGAGAGAGAGAGAGAGAGAGAGAGAGAGAGAGAGAGAGAGAGAGAGAGAGAGAGAGAAAAGAGGCGCGCTGAATTTGAATGACAAAATATGTTATCACATGCAATCATTTGTACACAATACCAAAGTCAGTGGACAATACTTGGTGCTCATGGTGCACATTTATCTGACCTTAAATAACGTTAAAGTCAAGACGTATATATCGCAGATTATATGGTATAAGCATACATTTATACTGGGGTATTGAAGTACAGTACTGGTCTCAATATCAAGGTTATACTGGACAATACTTGATGGTGCTCATTTATCTGACCTTCATAGGTCAAGGTCACCAGGATAAAATCTAGATTTATTGTCTTGTATAGGAGGAGTGTTTATTTCAACAATGAAATATAAAGTAATAAATATGCGGTGTGATTGCACTGTGCTGTGCATTATCATGAATGAAACAACATCGTGCACAATAATATAGAGAGCTTCACATATAACTTGAAGTATATACCTATAGTTGCATATACTTGAAAATAACGTTGAAAATCTGGTACAACACGGTGCACTAAGCGTTGATAATCTATATATAACGATCAAAAGCGTAAATGACTCCCACAAGCGTTCGAATCACAATGGAATAAACGTCAAAGAATTGGTATGGGGTGTGTGCACATGACGTCATTCTGAATGCTTTTTGATGCTCTTCTTTATTGGAGCAATGAATAACGCATTGCTCACCATAGCACAAACATGAATTTTTGGCTATTTTCTTTGAGATTTTTTTTTGGTTATTATTAATTTTTCTTGCATACTTGAAAAACTATATAATTCATCCTGTTAACAGCATCAATGCTCTCAAAAATATTGCGAAATATTTTTAAACATGCAAAATGAGTCATTTTTTCATACCGGCCCATGTTATTTAGTATACTCATGGCGTCGACTTTAACATGAATGAAACCACCTGATAGTTGCAAACTTACAATTTTTAATTCCATATATTCAATCCTATAATGCTTACGACGTAACGTATATATAAGTTTTATATAGTTAGAATTGCAAAGTTTATAGAGACGTCATGATCGTTATTATAATATTACAATAAATAAATCACCGTTTTGAGTTATTGTTTTATGACTATATAAAGAACTAATTAGTGAATTCAGGAGTCTCTCTCTCTCTCTCTCTCTCTCTTTCCAGCTCCGATGTATATGAATCACAAGTGCGTTACAAATTTGCATGCTTCTTAGTATTGTTAATTGTTGTGAATAGCGGGTAAATTGACGCTCACACACATGCACGTACTGTATACTATATATATAGCTGCTATATATATGAAGGCGTATATACTTCACATAATATGGCTATGAAGGCGATATTTATATGACGTGTTGTTTGGATCATTAAGTCGTGAGAATGATGACACGAAGGGCGCGGCGAGGAACGCGAGCGAGTGAGCAAGCGAGCGCGGGCGGCGACTTAAGAAGCACCACACACGCCGCTAAAACTCGCTAATTGATTCGGTGTGTGTGAGAGAGAAAGAAATAAAGGGATGAAGATGAATCAAAACTAACGAATGCCGCGCTCATCACATGTTATATTAGTGTATTCACACGAGGTTATATTCATGTCTCGTCTTATTTCTCTCTCAGTTCTCACAGAGGAGATTATAATATAATACTTGCATTGTGCAACCAAAATAGCTATGGGTATCAAATCTACATAAGTGAATTTTATGTGTAGGTGGAGATGTTACAGATTTGCTTGTCTTCTATGCGTGAGATCAAGCTAAATTTTAATTCAAACATTTGCAAGGAGAATAATTAAGAAACCATCACACACGAATTGATGGTGTTTATTTAAACGTGATTCTATATGGAAAAAGAAGTTGTTTTTTTTTTTTTTTTTTTTTTTTTTTTTGGTATTATACAGCATAAATTATGAGATATGAGCTTCTTTCTATTAACATATAATAATATTTTGTGGTTGGAACTGCGTATTGTGTTCACAAGAACATTATATAATTCACATATCAATGTTGTTGCGAATGTTATAGATGGCGCTCGAGTTACACATTTCGCTTCTCATAACAAAATACGAGATAGATATTTTGCTTCTCGCATGACAAAATAGGAGATGGACATTTTTGCATCTCATGACAAAATACGAGATAGACATGATTTTGCTTCTCGCATGACAAAATAGGAGATGGACATTTTTGCATCTCATGACAAAATACGAGATAGACATTTTGCTTCTCGCATGACAAAATAGGAGATGGACATTTTTGCATCTCATGACAAAATACGAGATAGACATTTTGCTGGCAACAACATCGATATGTTATCATATAAGGACGTGTGTTGTAGAACGTATATTGACCTACGCAGTGCAGCTTTATACTTTGTTAGTGGGGACAAGCTAGTTTGCTGCACGAGAGACGAGTATACGTGAGACGAGAGACGAGTATATATACGTGAGACGAGATTGGAGAACTTTCTTGTCAGTCAAAATTTTAAATATTTTCAATCTTTTTATTTATATAGGTCATTGAAATTTTAACATACCAATTATAAGATAAAAAAATGTACGCAAAAATTGAAAACCTCTATTATATATACAACGAGTGTGGGAGTAATTAACGACCAATATTAAATTATATTATTTATTGCCATTCTGGAGTTATGGAGACCCAAAAATGGAGACTTATAAAAGTATAGAGAAAAAAGTATTTGAATTTGTCATGTCATACGTTTAAAAAAAAAGAAGATATTACAGCGTTAATAATTTTTATTCAATTTACAGCTATAATATTATTAACATATTTACATCGCACTTTATTGTTTACTCACGATTTTTCTCCCCTCGCTCGTTCATTAATTAAATGATAAAAGTTGTATAAATAACTATAAATATATTTCTCATGATTTACCTTGCAAAGCAAATAATGTTCAGTACATATCATGCACGGACAGAAATAATCTATACATTTAGTTTACGATCCAATAGAGTTAATGTATAAAATCTATGGCTATGAAAAAATGGTTTTACTGTGTAAACATCATTGTCTAAAATTTTAAATTATAAGATCTATAGTAAGTTATACACTAGCGTATTTGTCGCTAAACGCCGCTCTGTAAAATGTTACACACTAAAGTATTGGTATCCTATACACCCCCGCTGTTTGAAAAGTTATAGAGTAAGATCTGTAAGGTTTTAAACCCCGCGCTCTCTTGCTTTCTATACCTGTGCCTCTACAATGCAATCCTATTGAATGTTTTGTTTTTAATACTTAAAACTTTACAATGTTATACCTAAATATTTAAAAATTTATACTTCTATAGTTGAGTCACATTACATATAGTATTTTAAATTTATAACGAACTTTAAAATTTTAAAATATAATACTGTGTCACTTTTTTTATATAATATAACAAATATATAATTATGCATAGCATATAAAACTATATAACTTATTTTAATCGCTTTTTTTTGTAAGAGAAAAGGTTTTATTATAATATGCACATAAGATACAACATTTTTTATTTAAATTTTTTATTTATTGAAATTACATTTTGAATGTTTCTTTTTAGATTTTTATAAATGAAAATTTATAGTATGTTATTATTATTTCACTTTACACATAATCCGTAGGCATTAAGTTCACAGTTCATCACACATTCACAATTAGTTGCACATATCGTTGACTGAAGTCTTGATTTAAGTCAATCCTCGTCCTCAAAACAGATCGCCAATCTAAAATACACAAGAGTACAATTATTAATATTTTTGTCTAAAATATACTACACTACACTTTTTTTCCTTTGCAACACAATAACATAATAATATAAGCCAGTGTAATTGTGTATACTACAATATAGTCTTTAATATATTTATATATAAGTATAAAAAATTGAATACCTACATTTTGAATCTTCTAGTTCTAGTAGTTTCTCAGCACAGTGTTGACATTTCCTCGCCTCAAACGAATAATCTTCACCAGACCATCGAATAATTCCACAATTTTATTGATTGCAGAGAAAAAAGTCATAATAATTACACTTTGCACATTAAATAATTGATTATACTGTACTTATTATTGTTTTTATTACATTAACAGCAGTACTATTCACTTGAAAATAGACACAAAATACACAATACAATGTCGATACTGCAAAGAATGCACTCTATGTAACGAGACACAGGAAGGGAAGGAAGCGTCGGTCGTCGCCAAGCCCTCTGTGGCCGCGGCGCATCTGTTCAGCGCAACGTACTAGAAAGCTATAGACTAGTGTGTAACTTTTTACAGAGTACTGTATAAAATCTTACACCCTTGCGTTTAGCGTACGGACTTAAAGAGCAACTCTATAACTTTTTATACTTTGATGGTTTGGATGTAAGAACATAGTGTTTTAAATGTAAAAGATGTTGATGTATTCATTGTTAAGTTTTCATTAGGTTAAGTATCAATACGTGACACAATATTGTCTGCAATATAGTTCATTATAAGGTGATATACAGTAAAATGTCTAACATGTAAAAGTATAGTTTAGTGTTTAGAATTTAATACAGTAGACATTAGGAGCCTACAGATTAACATTTCAATAGAGTAAAATTAGTAAAACTAAACAGTAGAGTTTTATATTCAATAAAAAACGTATTACATACAATACTTCTAATTGTAAGATGCATGGTTATAGAGTAAATGTATAAGATTGCAAACACCATTTTTGTCCGTGTGTACAAGAGGTTAATTACATTTTCTTATAGTGGTTCAATTATTATTTACGTGCGGAACACACGCAACATGCAAAACCAAATATAATTATACGTTTATAAGCAAACAGCTATATAAATTTTACTACTGAAAAATAAAATATTGCAAAGAATTTTAATTTCCTATAAAAATCTATTAAAAAAAAAATCTCATTTTCTCTCTCTCTCTCTCCCCCCCCAAATTCTTGATCAATTGTTAAATTTTGTTTGTTTGTTTTTGTTGTTATTTACTTAATTTATGTTGATAATTAATTTGACATTTATTAGCAATTTTGCAAGATGTTTAACATAATGTTCAACATTTATTACGATTTATGTTCCCCTGTCTTAAAATAATGACAAACTCACAAAGAGAAAAAGAATAAAAAAAAATAATTGGAGCATTTTGATATGATTTTTTTTTTTTTTTTTTTTTTTTTTAAGTTGCTCGTCACGATTTTGAGCGCGTCTACTGACGAGTTAAGAATGTGACACACCATCCACAATAAAAAACCTCCGCGAGTAGTTTTTTCATCTCATCTTAAATGATAGATTGAATGTGTGGCACACCTTTTCTTTATTTGAGAGATAAAAATCTGTTGAGTTCACATCAAAATACAGAAGGTTATATTGAGATAATTAAGCACGTTTTTTTTTTTACTTGATCTCTTCTTGTTTACTTTTTTTTTTCTTTAAGTCCAAATTAGGGAAATGTTTTTCAAATGTGTGCGTGTGTTAAAGAATACGATCGTTATCTTCAAAGTTTTATATTTTTTTACCAACTTTTTTATTTCGTTATATAATAAAAAGAAAAATTACGTTATTAACTAAATGAGAAAACATGTAGCTTAATTAAATGTTTCATGATAAAAAAAATGTATTGTTGAAATATTGTTTGTACAAATCTTTCTCACATCACGTGACTTCAACATTCTTCACTGAATCAACTTGTAATAAAAACACAACTACGTATAATATTTTTTTAAATTCACGCTGATTTCATATAGGGCTAAAAAAAAAATAATAATAAATAAAAATAATAAAGCCTTTTCCAATTTCTAATTTATTTTCCAAATAAACAATTATACAGTAATTATACAGTATATATACGCAGTGTAGTATATTGATGTTTATAGCCATATGAATATTTAACACAATGCATCAATGCGTTTAGTGAATGCATGCAGTTTGGGACTATTATAATTAATACTCTTTATTATAAAGAATACCTATATATATAATGAGGAAGTTTCCATACAGATAAGACCCTAGCTGTTTTGAGCATATTTTTAGAAAGATTATATCACAGTAGATTCTATTGTAGTCAATTTACCTTTAATAATTACATTCAATAATTAAGTCACCTCTAAAAAGTGCCCACCATCTAGATACCACGCCCCTCGATCTATAGAAGACCCTATGACGTCATTTTTTAGATCGTCTTCTGCAAATTTAAACGCGCAAATTTAACAGTAATTGCATATTTATTACCATATATACAAATCATAATACCATTGATATACTTTATTATGATAACTCTCTACCACTTATTTTCTTCAGTATAATAGTGATGTTATATACCAATTAAGTACAATATTATACTTTATTATATAGATATTTATATATTTATTGATCTATACTCAAGATATAAAAATAAATTAGCTATCATAATTAAAACATGAGTGAGAAATCAACGTATTGAGATATTTAATATCACATGGAAATAGCGCATATACGGGGAAAAACTGATCAGTCGTTTTGCTAAATATTTCCTGCATAATTATTTTTAAATTGAACAAAAAAAAAGGTTAACTGGTTTGATAAGCGATGCATGAAGCCAATTAATTGAAGCACTTTTTTATATTTCAAAATAAAAATCACGTAAGTATTGGTGCGCAAGTGGAGCGTGCATTGTCACCTCTAAGTCACGCTCGGTCACTCCTTGCTGGCGACCACAAAACATCACCACAATAATGCATTCCAAAACACGCACGATAATCATTAACCACACCTCTCTTTCTCTCTCTCTTTACAAAAACCACAAGAAGAAGAAAAATTATCAAAAGATATATTATGATTTTATTTTTTCATAACCTAAAATTATAAATAAGAACGTTAGAAATGTTTATAAAAGTTCAACTAAAATAACCTTTGAAAACATATTTTATTTTAATTTTTTTTTTACAAAGTTGTTTGTTAATATAATGTTTGTATATAAAATTTATGAATGATAATTGCTTCTGTTAAAAATACATATAAATTTACTTTACAAACGTAAACTCTATTTTATATAAGATATTTTAATGTATTTTTGCACAAGAATATAAGTTAGAGAGAGAGAGAGAGAGAGAAAAGTTTATAAGAATGATTAATGTTTTTTCTTATAAATAGCACCAACTTTTTTTTTAACGCAAAAATTTAGTAATGCTTTTCAAGTATAACAATGTTTTATATCTGTTTTCATGTTAATTCTTTACAAATATTAAAAAAACCAACAAGTATTTTTCTAAAAAGTCAAGAAGTTTTGTGGTTATTTCATTCATATATATATATATTTGAAAAGAGTAAAAAGAAGAGAGAAAATGCGTTTCTTCCTGCGGATTCTCAACTCATCTAACTTTAACAATGAATTTTATTGAATGTATATATGTATATACAGCATTGTTGTTTGAAAATATCTATACAATAAGGTGCGGCTTGTATATGTGTGACGTAATATAAGAGAGCTATTGACATGGTAGCAGCGGAAGTGACACTTCTCTCTCTCTCTCTCTCTCATTGAAGAAGCAAAATGCACATGATGGAATTCATATGAATGGCCAACACTCACCACACGGACACACTTATACACAGACACTCATACTTACTTCTTCTAATCACGTCAGTCCTTGGAAAGGTCAAGCGCCTTGACTTAAAAAGAAAGAAAGAAAAAAAAAAAAAAAAAAAAAAGTGGACATCCTCTACTTTTTTTTTTCATGTACAATTATTCACACACGTAAGCCACATTATAAAATTGTTACAACAGGTGCCCTATGTGTAATAATAGCAGACATCTACTATACAAGCAGATCCTAGAAGTATGCTCTATAGTAAAAATTGATTTAAGTCAGTGAACCTTAGAAAGCATTGTCCTTAATACTGCAGTTGTAAATTTTATTATTTTGCTTGCCTTTCAAAAATTTTAGCATATAATATGATATGTCTTATATCTGAAAGAGAAATAGAAGAGGGTTTTTGATGGGGTATAATTTTTATGATAGGTTTTGTTATATATTGTATTATATTAAAGTGAGGAGGGAAGGTATATGAAAACAAACCTTGAGCAATGCTAAAGTACGTTGAACTGAAGGGTTGAATTTTATATAATTTAGCATGCAGGCCGCAAGTTTCAATAAATTTTTATGTAGGTTGTTCACCCTTTTCTGTGTAATTCTATTTTGGTATTTTTCTAGACTAAAATTTTGTTTACATTTCAAATGTTCAATTTGTTACGTCTTGTCAAAAAGTTTTGCTTGTATACAATCAAATGTTTTTACAGTTTATATGTTTTCGAAAAAAAAAAAAGCGCTATATTTTTTCAGTTCCCACCCTGTGCATAAAACCCTTGTCTATATATTATAAAGTTTTTATTGTAACTTCTTTATTTATTTCTTCTTTCTTAGCTTTCAATGTGGTTAAATGCTTCAAATTCAAAGGAAATTTCTCTCTCTCTCTCTCTCTCTCTCTCTCTCTCTCTCTCTCTCTCTCTCTCTCTCTCTCTCTCTCTCTTGCTTAACTTTGTGACTTTGTGTACTGCACAGTGTTTTCCTACTTCAAAAAATATTTTTTAATTCAATTAGAGAACAAGCATTCTACAAATACACTGCACTATACATAAAGAAATAAACATCAAGAATAATTAAATATACGTGAAGCAAATTACTGTCATTTGTTCTATTATACAGATTAATGTGTAATAAAAAGTGTTTTGAATATTCTTTATGAAAATTACTTAAACAAGTATGCCATACACTTGCGCTATGTATAATTACTTCATGCATCTTGTTCTTGACAGATATATAAGGAAGAAAACTATTTACCTAATTGCGTCTACTGCGCGCGTTAATAAAATGAAAAGCAGCATAATTGACAAGAAATTTAATCATCACAGAATCTACTTTTAATAAACTTAATGAATTCTTTTTACACTTATATGCTTATTTCGACTACTGTTAATTATATAGTTTTTTTTTCTCTGCAGGGACAAAAATTAATATACGTATATATTACAATTATGCTAGTTTGTTTTTCAGCTTAATTTATAATATAGCATAACATATGCTATATTATACTGTGCATAGCATTTATGCATAATAACTACACGTTACAATTAGCATACTCTGTTACAGCACGGCATAATTATTTACAGTTTTATACAGTATGCTCTAATTTATTCTATAATTACGTGTAAATATATAGTGTAAATTATACGTAATTTTTTTTTCTTTATGCAAGATATGTTTGTTATTTTTGATATTTTTATGTTTTCATCGTTTGAAGTTTTTATTTTTTAATACGTAACGTACTTAGACTTTTATATAAACTAGCATTTGGTGTCGATAATTGACTTTGCATTAAAAAAAAAAGTAAATTTATGGTAAATTAACTACAAGTATCATGTACGTGGTTTTAAGACCATATCAAAATAATAATTAATATTATATATATAAAAAAAAAATACCATGGGAATAATTATAATTCAAGTATGAAACTTTCGTAATAAAGCTGATGAGAAACTTTTGCATTTTTTTTTTTTTTTTTTTTTTTTTTTGTATATATGTGCGTCTCATCAGATGTTTCATGATTTATACGTAAAAAAAATCCTCATGCACGAGTCTGAAAGAAACATTATTATATAAAATTGTGAGAAGTAAATGAATTTAATTTCTCATCATCGGGTTACAACATGCAATAAAAATATTGTTAAAAAAAAAAAAAAAAAAAAGCTGCGCGGCATGCTGCATTATTGTATAATAAATATGCCATCGAAGAAATTTTATTTATATTTATGATAATTTGCTTCTCTCTCTCTCTCTCTCACCTCTCGCGAACTGCTCGCCTGCTCGCGGTGTATGCGAGAGAGCACCATGCAGGAGTTATAATCAAGAACAGGAATCAACAGAGACAGGATTGCATCAAGTATAAGAAATAATTACAACCAGCATTGGAATCAACTTTTTTTGTCATATATAAACATTCTTGTGATATGAGATATGAAATAATATGTATAATTACAACATTATATACTTTGTGTGCTATCCCAATGTTATTTTAAATATATTTACAAGTGCGGTGGTTATTTTATTGTTATTAATTATAACATCAATTTGTTTTATATTTTATATATAGCATAAGTTTTAACTTTTATAATTTGACCCATGTGACTTCTGCATAATGTAAATAAGAAATTAGTTTTTCAATGTAGCAAATTTTGAGGTGCGTAAAAACTTTGAAAATGCTTTTGCTCGTCGACTATATTTATTATTATTTTTTGTCTTAAAACACATTAAGTAGACCATATATATATATATAGTATATCTTTGATTTAATTTTATATGTATAGTGCAGTACCGTAGTTATCTCCCCCCCCCCCCCAAAAAAAAGACAAGTTTAGATATGAGATTCAATGACATTGCGATCCTAATAATATTATTATCCATTAATTAATTATTATTAATTATTATTATCCTAATAATAAATGCAGTGCGGGCTGCATATGTTTAGGGGCTATTCTTATTTTATTTACTTGCAAATTAAGACAATTAATATTTTATTTATAATTATAGTGGAATATTTTATAATAATTAATGATAAAAAATAAACATAAATACATTGCATAATGTCATGCATATGCACAGGGGACGAGCAGACGTAAATCAATAAGAGTGGTTGGCGAGACATACAAAAATTAATAAAACTTAATTATGCATGTGTAACATGGCGCCTTACATGTAAGTGAAGCAATTGCATTCTTTGCGGTCTTATTTCTCAATGTACGTAAACATTTATGTACCTGTGCACAAAATAAAATTCGTAATTGATGTTATTGTAGAGCACAAATGTTGCTATTTTGTAATAACTAATAACATAAGTAATTATGCTGAACAGCTTAACTATTTGTATACAGTATACTTTATATGCACAATAACAAAACGTATATGCTATATCTCAATGTTACCACAATTTCTAAAATACAGCATAATTTATGCTATATATACAATAACATGTTATATATAGCATATATATATATTATATTGATTAGCATAATCATTTATGCTGTTATAATTTACAGCAACAACATTTATGCTTTATTGACAAAAATGTAGCATAAATTATATACGTAACTTATTATTTCCGTGTTTATGATGAGAAAATCACTGACAATGTAGCATAAATTATATACGTAACTTATTATCTCCGTGTTTATGATGAGAAAATCACTGACAATGTAGCATAAATTATATACGTAACTTATTATTTCCATGTTTATGATGAGAAAATCACTGACAATGTAGCATAAATTATATACGTAACTTATTATTTCCATGTTTATGATGAGAAAATCACTGACAATGTAGCATAAATTATATACGTAACTTATTATTTCCATGTTTATGATGAGAAAATCACTGACAATGTAGCATAAATTATGTTGTTATGCATAAATATTGCTTCATTGAGCTAGCATAAATTATTGTGTATTTTATTTTTGTATACGTATATAGACAAGGATAATTGAAGTATAATAACTTTAATTATAAAGCAACTGAAAAGACAGACACACAGACACACACACACACACATTACTTGGTTCTGCATTATACAGGGAGAGAGCTAGGAGAGAGAGAGAGAGAGAGAGAGAGACTTATTATATCGAAATGTTACCAAACATGGCCAAGTCAAGTTTGATGAATATTTTCGTCCTTCGTGATTTAGTTTTATGTTAAAATGACCCACCACTCGGTTTGTCACCTTTTTTAGTCGTGATATCGTAGGTCAAATATCTTTGCATAAAATATCTTGTTCACCTTCTCGCCAACAATGGGACAATGAAATTTAAAACCATATGTATATTTATTGAACAAAAACAATACATCTATTTTATTTTATAGAAAACGTGCAAGAAGAGAGCTATATAGTGTATTTTATTTATATTTTGAAATAGATTGAGAAAGAATTTTAGAAATGAGGTGGCATTTTTCTTTGTGTGTATGTAGATATAATGTGATTTACGGTGAATGCAAATGTGAGCTGCGATCAACAGTTTATTTTTAACACAAATATTACTTTGTAAAATATGGGACTTACCATGCATATTATTAATATATATATTATTTTTTGAAAATTGTTGCATTGATGTCAAAAAAAAAAAAAAAAAAAAAAGAAGAAGAAAATTTAATTGAAGGATAAATAAGGATATTCATGGGTTTAAGGATGCAATTAAGGATTTATTTAAGACATGGCAATATAAAACAGTTTTAATGCAGTACAATTAATAATAAGAATAATAAAAAAATCGCAACGTTAACCATCATTGCTATAATAACTATCATAACTATTTATTATATTTTATTTTATGTTATATTTATTTAGAATTCAAATTCAAATTCAAATTCAAATATATTTAAATCATATTTTATTTATCATTTTAAATTTATCACATATTTAAATCATATTTATATATTTAAATTAAATTTATTTACTTATTTATTTACAGATTTTATTATTCCAATACTGCAAAAAATACCTTTTATATGGGATTTTTATTTGATATTATTTTACGAAGTATATACATTTTGCATTCCATATTCCAGTGGCATAGGCGCGATCGGATACAATTTAAAAAAATTACCATATATATTATATATTATTATGGGACTATAGAAAAATATTCTATATCCTGCAACCCCATGCCTGCAACTCATAATATATAGTTGCGTATATATAGCTGCAAGGATATAGTTGCTAATGCAATATTGACATATTCTGATATTATCAAATAATTTAAACTTCAAGTGTTTTTTAAGTATATAAAAAGGAAATAAAAATTGATGTTATTATATATTTTGAAAGAAATATTATACGCTATATATTAATATGACTTATAAGAAAACAATGATAGTGCGGGTAAAAGGAAATGATGGTATTTAAAAACAAAAAACTAACATTGATGTCCAGCATATTAAAGGTATACAGTATATGAAGTGCGGGCTAACATGACGTATTTACTTTGCCACGGGACTGGTGCTGGCTCATCTTCTTGTCTTATATGCACACTTATTGATATGATGTCCAGTATATTATATGTAAAGTACGGACTAACATGACGTAATATACTTTGCCACGGGGCTGGCACTGGCTCATCTTGTTGTCTTATGCACGCTTTACTTCGTGACGCGTGACCGCAGCAAGGCCAGCACGTGCTCCGTCACTATACCTCGGTAACTAACGGGACCAAAAGCCTTTTGTGTAGCACGAGAGATGAGCCAAATAATGGACCAGCATGAAATATAGTTCAGTGTTAGCTGGGCTAAACCAAAACACAGATGTTGCTTTGAGATTTGCTGCATGGCTGCTATATATTATGCAACCATGAGAGTATCACATTTCATTCAAAACAATAATCAATAGATAATCAACTAAAATTCTTTTCATCTACATCCTTGTCTCAAGTTTATCTCTTTTGATAATCTGCTTTTATATATAAAATGATATTTATATATTGAAGAGCATCTGGAGTTTTCTACGCAACAAATTTTGTTTCTAATACGTCTAAAATAATGCATAGTTATTGGTGGTGACGTATAGCACCATCAGAGGCGCGCTAGAAAAGTCATGGGACCTCTAATTTAACATTACCATTGAATTTAGAGTATCCTCTAAATTCAATGACATTACGTTTATGGATGGGATAGAAATGCTCCGAATTTTACAATTTTTCAGAAAGCATTGAAGTGAGGGACTCTTTATAAAACACTTTAAAGTGGAAGTTCAGGGGTTACAACATGGCTTCTTCAATGTTAGATAATAAGATGAAGTGTTCATAAACTCACATATATATAATAATGACCCAAAACCCTAGCTCCGCAAATTCATGATCATCCTGCGAGATATGCAACCCATCCTGTATCTTTTACGGCATTCAATTTTTTTTCAATTTCAAAGAGTTTTTTATTGTCAAACATTATAATACATAATACATGGTAAGGCACAAGTAATTAAACCATCGGCCGTCTCAACCCCAAAATATATTATAAAAATACAAGAAAATATACTTTAAAAAAAAAAAAAAAAAAATTACAATTTTTTTTTTTTACAAGTTCTTTTGACTTTATTATAGAAAATGTTGTAGCGGGTTGCATATCTCGCATGATGAGTGCAAGTTTAAGGGGCTATGGGCTACGGAAGGGCTTTGGGTCATCATATAGTCAATGAACACTTCATCTCATTATCTAACATTGAACAAGCCATGTTGTAAACCCTGAACTTCCTCTTTATTATTAATTTTTTTTTGTAAAGGCATTTTTTTTTTTCATCGCTTCATTAATTTTCTTTGTTCATTATTAATTTTTCATTAAGAAATTAATAATTAAATAAAAATGAGGTCTTCATTATGCGCCTATAGCATTTAATTTTTACCCGCACGTTTATGTAAATTATTAGATAATAATTTTTCAATTTAAAAATTAAAAGTCTTTAATATAATAAATAACATAATTATCAAAATTGTCTAAATTTTTAGTCAAAATATATAAATAAACTTAAAGGAAATCATAAAAAAGTGCAATAAAAATGCACTTTATTTAATCACAATAAAATCAATCAATATAAACAACTCGCAGCCAATAATAAATATATATATAACGGACATTATGCTAAAAATTATAAATTATAAAACCATTTCCTGTCAGTAATTGAAACTGCATTGTATACAAAAAAGTTGAGAGTATATTTTAAAAAACAATTTACACAGTTTAAATATCAACGTAAATACGTTTTATTAAAAAACGGAAACATCTTTATATATAATATACGTTAATATTTGATATGGGATGCGGGCGCCTCTGCCTTGTATTATATTATGTAAGAGGTTGGGGAGGAGGGGGGGGGGGGGGCACCTGACACGTGCAACGCTTGATTAGTTCCCGTGAATGTCCATCTAGAAAAGTCGCGACCTATAGCGACCCGCTTATCTTCACCACTATATACACTTACTTCCTATACATCTGCAAGCGCAAGTGCGCTCCACAGTTTTACATTTCCGGCTAACATTCACTATGGCAAGTATTATTATTATAGATTGTCGCGTGTGTGTTGTGTGCACAACTGCAAGTGGTCAATTATATATACAAGTGCACATGCAGCAGCAAGCTGTATACTGATTATCGGAACACTTGTTTTTTTAATCTCTCTCTCTCTCTCTCTCTCTCTCTCTCTCTCTCTCTCTCTCTCTCTCTCTCTCTCTCTCTTGGTTATTTTTTTTTATCGTCATTCGCTATAGCAGACAACAGGTGATATTTTCTTCATGTGTATTTAACAAACTATATACATAAAATACTCTCGTTTTTATTTTAATAAATATATAATATTGTCCCATGGGAATTCAATATAAAAATAATAATTTCTATACGATATGAGGCACAGCTTTTGTAATTATTATATTTTATTATATTATTGTAATGCATTATTGCTCAAAGCCTGTTTTAGTTGATAATCAATCAATCGATCGATCGATATATCAATCAATCAATCAATCAATCAATCAATCAATCAATCAATCAATCAATCAATCAATCAATCAATCAATCAATCAATCAATCAATCAATCAATCTATCTATCTATCTATCTATCTATCTATCAATTGATCAATCGATCAATCAATCAGTAAATCAATCGATCAAATCAATCAATTAATCAAAGAAACAATATTATTTTATCCAATTTTGTAAAATCAATGTTTAATAATATTTTGAAATTTAAAATCTTACATAACATATACATCTATTTTTTTTTTCATTAGAAACCATTCATAAAGAAAGTTAATTATGTAAGTATGTAATTTAAGAAACAAAAACTTTTATTGGCCCACCCTGCACCGAAAGAATAAATAACATAATTTGTGGTGTATTTATGTATTTACATATGCATTTATGTGGGGGCGGCTGGGCGATACCGTAAAAGGTCGATCGGCAGGCAACTCAGGTTTTTTGAGTCGAGTATATATATAGTCATTTATTTTTCCGTGTAAAATAATCCATCATTACATTAAAAAACATAAAACGTTATATACGCCAATAGCAGTGTGTCACGATGAATTAGATATCTATAAATAAAAGGTACATAACATGTTTATGTTAAATATATTTCACTTCATACTTCATTTAAATTTGCATAAAAATATAAATTATTTAGTTTGATGGACTATATAAATACTCGATTAAAATAATATTTCTTGACTGTCAAATAATCTCATATACGGGTACACGAATAAAAATAATAATAATAAAAAAACTGCGCAAAGGAAAGATTTTATCTCTTTTTTTTTATTATTTTTTTTTTCCAAGTATTACGACTTCAATGATTATAAAGCTCTCATTTTAAAGTTAATACTCAAACTATTTAATAAATTTATATAACTGAAATTTAAAACCCTATACAGTTCAAATAACAATCGTTAAACTGTGAATTTATTTTTAATTACAATTTATATGTTCGTAATAAAATATTTTAATGTTTTGTAATAAAAGTAATTTTTTTTATATTTAAAAACTATTTTGTGCTGTGACTATATACCTCTCTCTCTCTCTCTCTCTCTCTCTCTCTCTCTCTCTCTCTCTCTCATGACTAATAAAATAAATTGAACAATGCAAACAGTGAGATCCCTGTGAAGTACCGCGCCGCGGTAAAACATGCAAATTTTGAGACACTCCTTCCTTACAGTTTACACACACATGGTAACTTGATACATCACCTTTTCAATTTCTTAGTAAACGACGTTTTGATTTGACTTTTTATTTTCTTACATATGCGAACGCCCATGAAGTAAAAACTTCTTGTATATAATAATATTCTTTATTTTTGACGTTGATAATTTTACTTTATATGCGGCTACCAAATTTTAGTATTTTTTTTTTATAAAAAAACTTTTAACTTGAAATTTTATTAGAATCTTTTAACAAAAAAAAAATTATAATAATAAATAAATAATAATAACAATATTAAATTATTGGAAAAACACAAAAGTTAATAGTTTGTTACATTATATACAGTAAAAATATAAATAATAAAAATATATCTGTAATATGGCATACGAAAAGGTAACTAAATTAAAAATAAAAATTGACGATGACCCTCCCCACTTTTTGAACACTTACTTTTTAAATTCAAAATTAAAATTTGAATTCAAATTCAGGTTCAAATTTAAATTATAGTTCAAACAGAGCAAGTCCTCTGCACTGAATAGTTTTTTTGTACATATATATATTTTTTTTTTGTATTTTTTTTGTGTATTTTTTTTTTTTTTTTTTTTTTATCTTTATACATTTCATATAATATATTATATTATATTTCTAAACAAAATGATTAATATATTTATGTCATCATCATCATATACATAACAAACTTTTATTCCAAATAATAAATAAACATGCTTTAGCTGTTCTAGTTTTATGATTGATTTCTTCTTTCATATATGCCAAAAAAAAAAAAAAAAAAAACTAATGTGTGGTTTTTGTTTTGCAAAAAGATCATGATGTATATATATTTTTTTTTTTTGCACACCACATAATAATTTTCACATAACCTCGCAGATATTAATTTTGACTAAATATATTTAGCTTGGTCATGCTGTAGTCACCACATGATAACTTGACCTGTATTATATCAATGCAAGCAGGCAGGGTGCGGCGCCTTAGTATATGCAGCCCACACAACACCACTCAGCACCGCAGGCAACTCACCTGACTTATACTGCAAGTGACGGACTTTTTTTTTTTTTTTGTGGGTGAGTCACGACTTATTCTTACTATATATACGTATATTTCAATATTACAAGAAGTCTTTTTTCTTCTCATGATTAGGTGTGTTTATATGAATGTGCAGGTGCTAGAGAGAGAGAGAGAGAAACCACTCTGCACACTTGCATGAAGAGAGAGCACCGCGAGCACATACGTGACCCCTGAGGTGAAATGCTTCTTTCTCACCTCTTCATATAAGTCTCATCTTTAGCGGGCGGACATGCAAAAAAAAAAAAAAAAAAAAAAAAAAAAAGTTGGTCAAATCTCTCGCTCATTCTCTCTCTATCTCTACTACGCACTTCTCTCTTATACAGTATAAATAATAATAATAATTTGTGCTAACGGCATAATAGTGCATGTCTATTTATTGATAATAATATAGGAAGTAGCTATAATAGCTATATAATAGCAATCCAATATGGTTATCGCATGATGAACTATCAAGATTATCAAGTCATGTTGATTTTTTTTTTTTTTTTTTTTTTTTTTTTTTTTGCTTCTGAAAAAATTATATATTGCACAATATAAACAAGAAATACTTTGCTATAGCTTTCGTGATGTGAAAGAAATGAATAACGTTGTTATATAGAATTTAAAACATTTTGAAAGTTTTATTTATTTAACTTTTTATTTAGGGAGTTTTTACTTTATACAAACTGACCAAAACAAAAGAGCAGAGATTTTCACAACCGGATGCATCCCTTTTTCTCAAACAAACTTCCTATAAGATAAACATAAATTTTTTACAGGTGATCAATGAAGTTACGTGTTAAATTTTTTTCCTATATATAACGATTAGAATCCAAGAAAAGGGGATTGTTTCCAATTGAAATAATCTCT
The DNA here is from genome assembly GCA_949318235.1 of Ecdyonurus torrentis. Taxonomy (NCBI): domain Eukaryota; kingdom Metazoa; phylum Arthropoda; class Insecta; order Ephemeroptera; family Heptageniidae; genus Ecdyonurus; species Ecdyonurus torrentis. The sequence continues at coordinate 52,405,800 of OX439129.1, forward strand.
CGTCTTATATAGGCAATGGATATACTTCACTTATATATTTATTTGCTAGTTTGGCCTTTAAAATACGAGATACTTATATATATATATTTTTTAACCCAGTCAAGTTTACGCGCTTTAAGGCCGCCAATTAAAATTCTGAATTCAATGTGTATATTTCCATAATTAGACCAATATATTAAGTTTTTTTTTTTTATTATTATTATTTTTTTTTTTGCAAAACCAGTAAAGGTAAGTGGTATTGCTTCATATAAGCTTATTTAAACTTATATATTAATATAAGAAATGAATAAAAATTTATAAATATACGATAATTATATCGAATGAAGTTTTCAAAATTTATTATTTCAAATATTCAGACAAGTTATTAATGAAAACGTACAAAAAAATTACACTTTAAAAGTCAATTATATGAAATTATCGCATGACTGCTGTAATGAAGTAAAAATTATAAAAATAAAAAAAAAACTCGTCCCATGATGAGCCGCGCAATTTTTATTTTTCTTAAATGTAATTTGCACGACAATCATCATAATATTTTACCAAATTACAATTTTTTGTAGAACAGAAATTTTTACTTTAAAAAAAATCGTTTCATGGAATTAAAACTGTTGTTTATGATACTCAGATTATTTTTATTTCTTCAAGAATCTTGCGATTTTTTTTTTATATATCTTCATTATTTTTGTTTTATATTATAATTTTTTTTAGAGGTTTTGAGCTATTTTTATGACGTGAATTATATTGCAGCAAATAAAATTTCTAGAATTACTCCATTTGATAGTTAGCATAGTATAAAGTAATGTAATATAATAAATATTATTACTTGCTTATATATTTACTATATATATAAAGCCATGGCAAACCATGTTTTGAAGAGTTAATTTAAGAAATTAAACTTACACTAAATAACTGTTAGTATAAATGAAAAATTATAAAGAAACTATATAATTTACTAATTATTTTTTAATTGATATTTTTAAAAGTACATTTTAATTAAGTTCTAAAGTATTATAATGAAAGTTTTTTTTTTTCTCCCTTCTCTGTATTATAAGATGATCGGCTCTGGAATTTTTGTAATAATTGTTATACTTTTATTTTTTTGAGATATAAAAAAGTCAAGGGAGCTTAATTTTGAATCTTAGCGATTTAAAAAGCCTTCTATGAGACCCCGCCGTAAATTAAAAATTTAGAGGTATATCATGGACTGTACCTTTGGTTGAGTCCCATTATATAATTGTTGTCACTTTGAGAAATGGAGTTGAGAGCAATTTTGATGTCACCCTAGCATGGGTCCCACAGTTATCCAAATGTTCAAGTTTTAAAACTTAAAGGAATTTAATAGACCAGAGAAAAACATAAGCATTTATATCACAAAACACTTGATGGAACTTACATAAAAAACTTAGTTTGTCTCAAAACCCAACTGTATAGCTTCGTAGCAGTGATCAGAAATTTCTATTTATGCAACCAGCACAACATTTTCATACTAATTGTTGCATGTTTCTGACGTCAGAAACATGAATAGTCACGGAAATTGCATACTTTACAGTATATTTCCGTTCTCTCGTGGGGCTACATTATCATTCTGATAAAAATTGTCAACAGTTTTGAAAATCCCATTTCGTGTTTATTCATTAAAAAGTATAAAAAGCACATGTTGTTTTATGTGGTATATATGGCTTTAATTTGTCGAGGAGATATATTTTTAAGTTTTCACTAACATGTCTGCCTGATTGAGTACATTTTTTACCCTGTTCCTTTTCCTGGGGCTCGTTCACGTCCTAAATACTTTTAAATTGTGATTTTTACTTTATATACGATTTAACGTCTTTTAACAATTCTGAAGCGAGAAATTCCAAAATTAAAAGCTTCAACTTAACATGATTAGCCCTAACAAGGCCAAAATTAACATTTAATATAAATGATGATCCTTGCTAGAGATCAACCTGATAACTCTTGCTCTAATTATGTATGGAAGCTGACCATCAACTGCATGGATCTCAATATACTCTCGTTCATATGCAAGGAATAAAAAACAAATAAAGATAAGTTACTATTTAGACTTATAATATTTTTTTTTATAGATAATTTATACAAAGTTTTTATTTTTTATTTTTTTTTTTTTTTAATTTAAAGAGCTATTTACCGCTGAAGAAATAAAGTTTATACTAACAAGTTACTGTTTAAACGTTTTTCAGCCAAGTTATTGGTTTGTATACTGAAGAGTTACATCTATGTAACTAAATAATTTCTTAAAGCCATGATAGATCATATAAAACAACATTGTGCTTTTTAATGAATAAACACGAAATGGGATCCTCAAAACTGATGACAATTTTTACCGCAGAATGTTAATGTAGCCCCACGAAAGAGCGTGAAAATACTGTAATGCAATTTGAATTGAATATTCATGTTTCTGACGTCAGAAACATGCAAAAATTAGTATTAAAATGTTGTGCGGGTTGCATAAATCGAAATTTTCTGATCACTGTACGGTGCTACAGTTGGGTTTTGAGACAATCTAAAGTTATTTATGTAAGTCCCATCATGTGTTTTGTTATAAATGCTTATGTTTTTGTCTGGTCTATTCCTTTAAATTTATGTTTTACGTGATGAACAAAACTTTCAATTCACAAAAGTTATAGAAATAAATATGAAACAAATACATGTTTCAATATTGATGTTCAATTGATTTATTGAGTCCTGATTGACAGATGATAAACAAGATGATGAGTGATGCTGGGTGATGGACCGGATCTTGAAATTGCTCACGTCAAATGTCAATAATAAAACATCACTATACATATACTTGTATATATATATGACGTAATTTTTAAATAACTTGATTGTTGTGGGAACAAAAAATACTCCCAACATTTTATTTACCTTTTAATGTCAAGAATATTCAAATATCATCATTATGTATTCAACTTTTCTTAACAACTTTTTTTTTTAATCTTTAACCGTCATAATAAAATATTTTATGTTATACATCAATGAAAAATTTAAATAATTTTTATTGAAAATTTTAATACTTTTTTTTCCTCATATATATATAGTAAAAAAATAAAATACTTTTTCGTTAAAAAAAATTTATAACATGAGTTTTAAATAATTTTACGTACCGCGTATATATTTTTTTGGTGAAGTGTGTTATTTAAATCTTTATGCTTGAAGCACTGTAAATTATATCACTTGGAGAAAAAAAAATAGTAGTTAATAAATAAAAAGTGTAAAAAAAAAGTTATATTGAAAAGGTAATATAAAAATTATCGCAGAATTTCGTTTTTTTTTTTTTTTTTTTTTTTTTTTTTTTTAGATTTATATGATTTTATATTATATTATATTATATATTATACATATTATCCACTTTTTCATTAAATTTTTTTTTCTATTATTTTTCTTACAGATATATTTTACATGGCTGAAATTGATTGGCTTTAAATCCACTAAATGTTTTAAAATCAGTTTTTTTTTTTTTTTTTTTTTTTTTGTTGTTGCTATAAGCAATATTATAATGGTAAATACAAATATATCATAATATACGCCCATACAAATATAAATACCTCTCTACCAATGTAATTCATACATCTTTTTGCTTGTTTAATGTGTATTTTATTTATAGTTTATTTATTGACGAAGCAGTATTAAATATGGTGTGAGATCACGTCTATAGTATTTTACCTTTTTCTCATCACCCGTTGGGTAATTTACTTGTTTTCATATAAACCCAATAAAGAACTATATTATTATTATTAAATACGATATAATTATGCTATAGCTCAATGCAGCAACATTTATGCATATATACTAATGGATAATTAACTCGATGGGCTTTGCCTTTTTAATTATCCTTTTGAGCAAATGCATCATTGTGACTTTGACTGTTATGTCATGTGTAATTTACTTGCTCAATAAATCTATATTATTATTATTATTATTATTATATAGCAACATAATTTGTGATAGTGATTGTAAAAAAATAGTATAGTTAATATTTTCAGCTTAATTACTCGTTTATTACAAAATAACAACATTTGTGCCCTAAATTGACAAATTAATCATATATAAGTTACGTTATTTATGCTTTCCGTATAAATACGTATATATATCATACCTGCAAGAGAATTGCAAGTATGTTGTTGCAAAGTTGTTATTGTACAGTACAGAGCAGCAAAAATGTTAACAAAGGATATGCCGCTCCAATGAGGTATCTGGACAGAAATTGTCATCACTACAGCAAGGTGTGTCCACTGCCGCAATTCACCGCCTTCTTGTGCAGTCACTTGTCTATAAAACAACCAAAAGATGCATGCCTCCTGGATGGGCAGTCTCGTGCACACCTTCTCTCTCTTTTTGTTCTCGCTGCCTGTATCGAGAAAATATCATACACAAACAAACTGAAGACAGCAAAATAACAACTCCACCTCTCTCGCTCTCTCTCTCTCTCTCTCGTTCTCTCTGTCTAAAATTCATACCAATACTATATTATAGGAAAAACAGTGCGTGAGTGTGAGCGCACAACACGATCAACTAGGAGAGCGAGAGAGGTGGAGTTGATTTTTTGCTGTCTTCAGTTTGTTTGTGTATGATATTTTCTCGATACAGGCAGCGAGAACAAAAAGAGAGAGAAGGTGTGCACGAGACTGCCCAGAGTCCCCTCCAGGGGACTCTGGACTGCCCATCCAGGAGGCATGCATCTTTTGGTTGTTTTATAGACAAGTGACTGCACAAGAAGGCGGTGAATTGCGGCAGTGGACACACCTTGCTGTTGTAATGACAGTAACTGTCCAGATACCTCATTGGAGCGGCATATCCTTTGTTAACATTTTTGCTGCTCTGTACTGTATACGTCAAAGAATTTATATAAAAAAAATGTATTGCGTACTTATATAACTTGTTAGTTAAAATGACAGGTTCAATTTCCTTGCATGCGTCTCTCTTTCTCTCTCTCTCTCTCTCTCTCTCTCTCTCTCTCTCTCTCTCTCTCTCTCTCTCTCATATATAATTGATGCTGTGTAAAAGCGCGAGATGTTGTTACTTTTTTTGTGACAAGTAAACAAAAGTTACGAAGTAGCAAACACATGTCACTTCGATGTACACATGTTTTTGACGTTGGAAAAAAAAATATATTAACATGAAATTAAAATGACAAGAAATGAGAAGTCAAGTTTTTCTTTTTTATTAAACACCTGAAGCTTTTTATGTAACAAAAATAAAAAACTATAAAAAAAAAATATGATAAATCTTATTATAACAGACGTAATGTTATGTGGTGTTGAGTAAAAAAAAAAAAAAATAAAAAAAAAAAGTTCTACGTGGTTTGGAGGTGTATCAGGCTGCATGAGATTTTAATGAGCAGTATATAGCTTGGTAGTAAGGTAGTAATTTGATGGTAATCGTCTTCACTCCCTTCCTCCTCCCACAACATATTGGTAGCTTTAGCACCCACATATCAGATTATATAAACTTTGAAGAAGAAAAAAAGAGAGGCGTAACTCTTTTTTTTTTCTAATTATTTTTCTATTTCTCCCACGAGATGCTGCAAGATGGACCACTTTATATCTATACGTGGTAAATATCAAGACAAGAATCTCTTTAAACCCTTTTTATATTTGATGTTTAGATTAAATATTGAGATTTTTATAGTTTTCAATTTAGTTTATATTTATATGAGAGGGATATAAAAAGTGCAAGGAAATTTATTATATATATGATTTTGTTATATAAGATGCATTTGAATAATTTAGATTTTTTATTGAGATATTTTTATTAACATGATTTTTTTTTACTATATATACACACTATATTATAAAAAAGTCAAAATTTTAATATTTTATTATGTTGAATGTATAAAGATTTATTGAGATGAGAGAGCGAGAGAGAGAGAGAGAGAGAGAGAGAGAGAGAGAGAGAGAGAGAGAGAGAGAGAGAGAGAGAGAGAGAGAGAGAGAGAGAGAGAGACTCAACTCTATATAATTCAATTCTCTTTCAGATCCACATAATATATAAAAGAAAATTAATAACAAAAATATCATATTTGATTATTATTTTAAAAATAAAAGCACTTAAAAGAAAATAGTAGAATGATAATAGAGCACTTTGAATTGATGAAAGTTAATCAAATGCGACAATTCTTATTATTTATTGCGTCTTCCTTTTTCTTAGCTTTTTTTATAACACCAATAACACTCATTATTATTATTTTTGGACAAATCTATCTGTCTGTCTGTCTGTCATGGCAGTTATAATGTCACACACACACATACACATGCGATATTATACATACAACGATGTAATGAAGGATGGGTACAAACATAAATGGCACGACTTCACTTCACTCACTCGCCCCGGGGTACACACAAGGAAGAGAATGGGCCCGGGTTCAAGTAAGAGGCCAATCATATACTTTGCCCCGCGTGCATGAGTTACGTGAACACGTGAAAGGGTCAACTACACCTTCTTTTTACATCAAGTATAAACGTGATTACACATATACGAAATTTTACCTAGAATTTGTAAACCATTAGGTTAAGGAGAGTTATGAAATTAAAATGAAGAAATTATATAAATTTATTATTATAATTTTATTATAAATTCAAAATAATGTTAAAACGATAAGAAAGAGCCGGATTTTATATAATTTTGTAGCTGATGTGAGGATAGTGTAAAAATTCTTGGAAATTAATACAGAGAGATAAAGAACAAGGTCACGAAGGTGAGAGGCTGTCAACGAAATAACTTAAAGTTTGTTACCTGTGGTGTTACTGTACTGTACAGCAGCTCAGCGGAATGTCTGACAGAAGGTCCGCGGACAAAAGGCCCTCGGACAAAAGACCCTGGCTGTGCGCACAGGTAAAGCTTATCGGCGAGCGGCGCACGGGTAGGGTCTTTTGTCGTAGGGCCTTTTGTCCGCGGGCCTTCTGTCTGTATGCCAGCTCAGCGGGTAGCACACCTTGCAGGGGTCGCTATACAACTAGATCGCAGCTTTTCACTTAATCATGTGCGTGCGTGGTGTACAGTACTTGCTATATATACCACAACATTATTTATTATATTATGGTGCCTTTTTATTATTATTTTATTTTAATTTTTCTTTTTTAGTAAATTCCGGCGTGAAAGCAAAACTTAAAAGTAAGAAAAGATTTAATGTGACTTTTGACATTTAAGTGTATCGGTGTTCATAATAGTTAGCTATATATATATATATATATATATATATATATATATATATATATATATATAATATATATATATATATATATGAAATTAATTATTTTCTTCATTGCTCCTGGATTGGCTTTCAGATAATTTGCAATTGTTGACAGTTGGTAAATTGTCTTAACTTCACAAATTATATAAAGTAAAAAAAAAACTTCAAAAAAGGCATCCTGCTAATTTATGTTGTTACAGCATAATTTTAGAATATAGCATAAATTGTATGCAGTGCAACATATAAAGTATAGTGCATAAATTGAATAAATGTTGCTGAAATTCTGATGGTGAAATAAGCATTATTTTATGTGCATGCGCCTTATTTTGATATTATTATAAAATGCATAACTGCACTCTCAAAAAAAAAAAAAAAAAAAAAAAAAAGTATTGAAGCATTCAATAAAAGTTTTTTCTGTGCATACTTCTTTGTTTTTTGCATCAAATTAATGCAGAACATAATTATTATGTATGTGACACATGAAAAATGTATATTCAATTCATTTTTTTTATATGTATACAGTACACGTAAAAAAAATTACTACCTATAGCAGGTACATGAATCCTGTATTTTGCAATAGGTATACACTTTAATTTGGAACAGGTAGTTATAAACTACAATACCACTTAATCTAAGTAAGTCACACCTTTATTGTAGCATATTGCACCTGCATTAGGTAGTATTGTAGTATAATAATACCTGTTCTAGGTTATGTCTACCTATTGAATTTACAGGATTTAATTACCTGCCTTAAGTAGCAAATGTTTTCCGTGTAATAAAGATAAACATTGAATTTTAATTCTAAATTAAAAATTGAATTTTAAATTCCATGGTATATAAATCAATGGCACTTTGCTTATCCATGTTCTGTATTGATTTCCTCCGCGACAAGCCGGTGGCTGAGATACTTATATAGATAGTGAAGAATATTTTTGTAATACACCCAAGTGTATGCAGACCAAGGCCACGCTACAACCCATCATCACAAGCGACAAAGATCCGCCTTCAGCTCTCGCACTGCTACCGCAGCAATGAGATCATAACCATGTCATGTAATGTATGAATATGAAACAAACATTTTTGGCACTAAATTCAAGTGTTTTACAACAAAATTTATAGACAATGATATCATAATAATACACGGAATTAAATATTTTTACAATAATTTTCACGTATATTTTTGCAAGTGTTTACTTGAATATACAATTTTTATAAATGTTGGAATTTTTTCTGCCATCCGTGTTATAGGATTTGTCGTGATCATTTATATAAAATTATAAAGACCCGGGTTTTGTATACCACGCAAACTATATACTGTACAGTACATAGGCTGGTATGCATGACATCATACTGAGTGCGCTTCGACGCCATACTATATATAGGGTCTATATGCATTCATGTTAAAGTTGATACCATGTTGGATCACTCAATAACATGGGCAGCATAGGAAAATAGCTCATTTTGTCAGTTTAAAATTAAAAACACTATATGCAATATTTTTGAGACTTATTGATACTGTAAATATGTTGAATTAGTATCTCAAGTATATGTGAGAAAAATAACATTAACAAAAAATTAACCGATTTCCCAAAGAAATTTGCCTAAAACAAAGTTTGTCCTATGCTCAGCAATGCTATTCACAACTCCAGTATGGCCTCCTAGCGCATTGACGTCATACGGATACACCCTATAGGACAATGAATAATATTGCTCAGCATAGGACAATGTGGTTTTCGGTTATTTTCTTTGGAAAATTATATATAATTAATTTTTTTGTTATTATTATTATTTTTCTCGCATTAAAAACCTATATAATTCAACCTGTTATAAACAGCATCAATGCTCTTAAAAAAATATTGTTACAAGTATTTTTAAACTGGCAAAATGTGTCATTTTCCTATACCAGCCCATGCTATATATTTAGCGCTCACTAATGGTATTGACTTATATATATATGAATGCAATGCAGCTAGCATCTTATATAAAATTAATCTATTTTATGTTGTTATATAACAATTTATTATCATTAGAAACATATTTCATGAAATATTTTTCAAATGCAAATGTTACGTGTTAACATTATTTTATATAAAATGAAATTGTTTTATAATAATTTCAATAAGGTAATAAAATATCCACTTTTTTTGTAACAGTTTTGACAGATCTAAGTAAAAAAAAAAAAAAACTACTGCTGATGGGCGTGGATTTAAATTTAATTTAACACGCACATACAGTCTCATGTCATTCAAAAAAAAATAAAAAAATAAAATAGAAAAATAGAAAAAAAAAAAAAGACAAGACAATTACGAATTTGTTTTAAATCTGGTAAAAGTCAAGTCACTTTTTTTTTTGCCCCTCTGGCTGTCACACGCTTTGTATATACGGAGACACGTTTAGCGTGTGGCGAGTAAAAAAAAAAAACCTTGAAGCTTTTTTATTTATATTTAATTAAAAACATATAAAAAGAAACATCTCTACTGCCGTCCTTTATATATTACAAAGTTGTTTTTATTAAAATAATTAAACTTTATTCTTTTTACTTTTTTTTGTTAATCAAAAAAGTTGTCTGTTATATATATATTTTTAAATAATTAATTAAATATTAAATCAACTCATCAAGAAGAAATAGTTTCAAAATTAAGGTTAATTTTTGTAAAAGTCAAAATTGTTTTAATATTATAAGACTATTCTTTTCATCTTCTTTATAATTTTGATTATTATTTAAAAATCCTTCTTTATGGTTGGAAAACTCATTAGTAAAGATTGACAACAAACTAAAAAACATTTCATAATTAATTTCCTTTTACCTCCTTAAAATGTCTATTTCAGAACAAATAAAAATTGTTGGGTGGTTCGTATTTTTATATTATATAAGTTTGTATATATTCAAAGTAGCCGCGGCTTGCGGTGTATCAAAATCTTTGATCAAATTTCAAATTGATGTTTTCAATTTGCTTAAATTTAATCTTTACTTTTAAGTAAATTTTATTATCAATATATTATATTGATTATAGGTGAGTGACCGGTGGATATCATCAGCTGCGAATTAAAATGTTTTCAAAAACAGGGACCACAACAACAATAAATAACAGCCTGATTAGCACGTTGGAGTGTATGGAATGTTTTATTTATTAAAAATAAAATATTTATTTTTATAAAAATTGTATAATTATATAATTTCATGAAATTTTTTATAGAAATGAAAATATTTAATTTTTATATTATAATTGATTCTACATTTTTCTTATTTTTTAAAGAATGAGTTGTTATACAATTTGGTTGTTTGCTTTTTTACTATATGGTCACTCAATACTCAATAGATATGAGAATGATTTTTGTAAGAAAATATTTTTGATATGATGTCTTTGGTTTACAATCAAACTACTATATTTATATTCCTCATTTAAATATCTCCGGAATCGGTGCAGTAGTTTTCTCACAAATCACAAAAAAAAAAAAAAAAAAAAAAAAAAAAAAACTTTTTTTCCCCAAAAGCGTAATGTTAAATTAGGTAACCCCTAGCTATTCCCGCACGCTACCAGTAAGATCCATTGTGTATAATAGTATATCTCTCATTTAAAAAAATAGGAAATTTGTGGTTCTTTGACTACCTGTGTCTATTTCCGCTCCTCCACTAAGTCCCATGTAACCCATAGTAATTAAAATTGCACGTTGATATGAAAATAATTATAGCATCATAATGAGCAATCTATTTGAAGTTTGCGTGAGGTATAGACTGCTCAACATGATCATCATTGCGGTGTAGCTTGCACAAAGTAAACATATTTATATGTGGGAGGTCGAAACTTAAGGTGGTGCTTATGTACTGTACACCCTGACCTGCCTCTTACCCGGCGCCTCACCTCGCCCTCACTGCTTGCTTGCCTGCCTGCGTGCGTGCCACAACCTTGTGTGGTCTCTCACTGCAGCAACAGCTGACGCTGACACAAGCTTATCCCAGCAACAATACACCTCGCCACGTCAAGTATCAACATTGAACAATATTGTCTGAGAACTCAAGTACCGTACACTCAATAGTCTCAATACTGCACACAAGATTGTGATAACATATTTTAACTTTTTTTTTCTTTTTTTTTTTCTTTAGTAAGCATAAAATACTACAATAGAAATTAAGCAAAATCAGCACATTTCCTTTTCCTTTTTTTTTTTTTTTTTTTTTATCTTTTCTTTTATATCTACAAGAAAATAATTGAAATTTTGTGATACTAAAATTAGAAACAAACAAACAATTATACCTATATAGGTACATATATACCAATTTTTAATATTTTCTTTCAATTCTTTTTTACCCTTCGCATCCTTAATAAATTTTGGTATATATGGCATTACAAAATCTATAACATTTAAATCCATAACGTCTGTTTTTGCATTAAGAATAACTTTGCACATTTAGCACCAGAGTGCACGGAAATAATAAATTACGTAATTTATTATTTCTATAGCATAATTGATGCTAAATTAGAACAACATAAATAATTATGTTGTACAACATAATATTTATGCTTTATGTAACATAGTTATTATGCAGCGTTGCATAAATTATGCTATACATACATGAAACAATTAATGTTACTAAAAATGAGCTATGGCATAATTATTATTCAGTTATTTTTGTCCATGTGTTTGAATCATGGTATAAATGAATGGAACACATGATTATGAAAAAACATTTTACCATTACAAAAATCGCGATAAATTTTCAATGTTATTCTCGCATGAGAAAGCCACGCGCTGGATTAACGCATGCGTTTAAGTCTCCGAATGGTAACTTTAACGCAAGAGGTCAGATTGTTTTATGGAGTGCCAGAACATTTTAGTCTAACTTTCTTCCTGTGTCATTATTCCAAGGTTAAAGTTCCTGCCTGGCAAGAATAAATTACGTTATTTATACTGCACTTATGTTTTGTATTGCCTAAATATTGCTAAATTAACAACATAATTCTAAATAGCATACACTAAAAAAATGTATTACGAAACCTATAACTTATTTGAGATAAAAAAAAACTTGATAATAAACTATTTTGAGTTTATTATATGAGCAGCTAAAATAATGAATTTTAGCAAACTATTAACAAGATATATATAGAGCTACATATTGTTAATAATTTGTTAAAGTGCATTATTTTAGCTGCTCATAGTAACTCAAAAGTGTTTATCTGAAATAAGTTATAGGATTTGTAACTGAAGTAATGCACACCTTTTTTTTTTTTTTTTTAATTTTTATTATTATTTTTTTTTTTTTACTTATTGACTTTATTATGCTGTACTAAATAAATTATACTGAATATGAGCCTTCTAGCATAATTATTACGTATTTATTTTTGTCAGTGTATATTATGTGCTTTGATAATTAAATCAATAATAATATTAATGATTGAAATATTTTTCTCTTTAGCACTTTACTTGGTCTTATAGCAATTGTAAAAGTGTAAACAAGCTTATATTCACATGTAACTCCAGACATGCATATAGTTTTATATAAGTATGATACGTATTCGTAAGGCCTGACTGCAGCATAAGATTATGCACTTGAAATTGTTGCAGTCACAACAAAGTGCATCGTGCGCCAAGTGCAGGCAAGAACAGGAACTGCATGTGCAAGGATAACACTGATAAGATAAGAAAATTGCTCTGCAGCGGAAGTAAAAAATTAAATATCGTGCATGGGAAAGCATTTATAAATAAAACACTCTTCTTTTTTTTATACCACTTTACTCGTAATATAGAGCGAGAATATAGTTTTCACTTTTTATATTTTTATATAATCAAATATTATTGAAGTATCGTTTTTATTTGAAGATAATCATCAGTATATACGATGTGAAAAGGTTTGTAAAAAAAAAAGTTTTGCTTCTCTTCTCCTCTCTGATTATATATAAAAATAAATTTGACTGATGGTAAGATTTCCTCCTCCCACTTGTTGCCTGCCTGCCTGCCTGGCTGGCTGGTCGTGCAGACGTATAGGTAAACTAGATGAAAGTGTACGGCCGTGAGGAGTGGAGCAGCCAGCCAGGGTTCACCTTTGACCCTGGCCATCGTTTTGCCTCACCGCTCGCTTCAACTTTAAAAAAAAAACACAAGCGCACGCCGAAACGTGCTTGACACGCCTACGCTGAGATGAAACGCGCGTTTCTTTTCTTATTTATTTTTTTTATGTCTGCTGTCTATATAATGGAAAAGGTGATGTAAATTGCGAGACGCCGCGACACGACACACGCTCGAGCTTAGGTCGGCCACGACGCCACTATTGTAAAAAATATTCTTGATAAGCTCTGACTATATGGCCCTGACAGAATTAACGACAAAAAAAAACTTTATTTTTCTTTTGAACCCTTCCATACCTCCCTCGCTATCTCTCTCTCTCTCTCTCCACCTCTCAGGTTTCAAGTTACTACGTGTCTGGACATGTTAGGTCGCTTCGAGAAACAATCAGAGACTAAACATTAGCTACGTTCAATTGATTTTTATACACTTTACTCCGTTCTTTTCTTTCTATATTATTATATCCTGTTATCGTTGCATGTTTGTACGGAATGAGGAGGGTTTAAAATTACGGGATTTTGAATATTTATTGACAGAAAGGTGCAGACAACAACAGAAATTTAGTGGTGACTGCTTTGAACATTTGGGTGGCTTGACGTGTGGAGTAATGCCGTGTGGCATGGCGATATCAGAGAGTGAGAGAGAGAGAGAGAGAGAGAGGTCTGAAATAAATATACAAGTCATATGCCATGTTAATTATATATGGCTATAATGAACTATACTATACAAATGTTTGTGATTAAATTTTTATATTTTTACGATTGAAATGAAGCACGAAATTTTTTTCTGAAAAGAAACACGAAAATATATATATATATATATATTTTTTTTTTTTTTTTTTTTAAGTATATCATGTCATTTAGCACATAACCAGTATAAACATATTATATCAAAACAATATAATATTTATGCTTTGTATAAATATTATACATAGTTTAGTTAACTATGTCGTATTCATAGTAAAACCATTGAATGAATTTGGTTAAAAATGAGACATATACACTTTAATTATTATGCGTAAAATTATTTTTGTCCAATGAATAAAAATGAAAATTGAGAACTAGAGTTTTTGAATAGATAAACATAAACACAATCATGTTTATGTATATGTACAAAAATACAAAAAAAAAATATTATTATATTATTTATTTTTCTTCATGTTTCAAATGTTTATAAAAACTGCGTGAATTCATCAAATATATTTAATATGTTTATTTATTTATGTATGTATATAAAAAAAAAACACGCAGGTGATATTATGAATTATGACAAATGTAAATCTAATAATAAAAAGTAATATAAAAGCTGTAGAGAGAGAGAGAGAGAGAGAGAGAGAGAGAGAGAGAGAGAGAGAGAGAGAGAGAGAGAGAGATTGTGTGACACAATAAAAAAACTATAGGGTGTTGTTTGAGAAAATATTTTGGAAGAGGTCTCAAGTGATTCTTATGTCCGCCCGAAAGAGTCTCTCTTTCTCTCTCTCGCTGTTGGTGGCTCCTCACTCATTCTCTCCTAAGTTGATTTAGAGGCTGGAGCACACACACACACACAACACACACACACACACACAACACTACACTACACAGGTGCGCAGGAGGTCACGTGGCTATACAATATGCGGGAGGCCTTCTTCTCAAACAACAAAATTCTACTAAGGTAAAAACACATCCACTTTATTATTGTCATGCGCTTACTCCCACATTATTATCTTTATGAAAATGTTAAAATCTCTGCATTGTTATAACTGAAGAGTGTATAGTCTTTATCTACTTGTTTTCAAGATGCAAATTTACGGTCCAAATTAGCTGTATTTTTATATTCAATGTTTATTATTATATACGATGAAGGAAAGAAAAAAAAACATTCAAAATTATTTTATTTTGATAAAAAAAAAGTAGAAACTTTTGTTTCAGGATGCTATAATTTAATTTAATATTTAGTTTCTACAATTAAATTTATTAATTAATATCAGTAGCTTTAATTAGAGAACAAATGTTTCAAAGTTCTTGAAATTTTTTAGGGTCCTGGTATAAGATAATTTTGTACGTTATTTTGCATATTGATCGATGAAAACTATATCTATATAAATTTATTGGTATTCGTTGTGATTGATTTCATCAATGTTTCCTGCTCCAATATATTTATTGAGAGGTAAAGATTATTATGCTCTAATAGAGCTCGTGCTGTCAAGGTAAAATTTAACGAGAAAATTCCGTACTCTGGTTATACGTATAATATTTCCTTTATATGATAATGATAATAATGTTTTTCGCTGTTGTTTGACGGTGAATTTCGTTCGTTATAGAATTACTGATAGATCCATTTTATTACTGAGATGCTCTGTTCTTTGCCGTACATTTTAGTTCAATCTTTTAAAGTTTATTTACGAAAAAAAAATTATAATAAACGAGTACGTTTTGTGGTTTCAATAAGAACACAGAGCTTCGTTGTATACCGTACCATAAAATCTTTCGTTTATTATTTTTTTTATTATTATCATTATTATTATTTTTTTTTTTTTTACGAAATGTGCTAACACTGCATAGTAAGGCACTTATATTCGTAATATATATTTTCATACTTTTGGTGGTCCGCCATATATAAAGAAATATAAAGCTTTTATTTTCTTGGCACAGCAATTAATTTTTTTTTTATTATAAGCTTAAAACATGCTGGCTAAGTATCTCTTTATTTAAAATTTTCTGGGATCACTGCAGTAGCTTTCTCAAAAATCGTAATAAAAAAAAGTGCCTCTTTAGAAGTGTTAAATTCACTGAATGTCCCGCGCCTTTTTCTAGCACGTCGCTGATTGGTGCTACGTAACCACCACAATATAAAGCATATTTTACGTACGTACAGTCCTACACATAATAAACATTTTAGCATAGAGACATTAGAAGAATATTTTTTGAGTGTATAAAACATTATCAGCAGGAGAGAGAGAGAGAGAGAGAGAGAGAGAGAGAGAGAGAGAGAGAGAGAGAGAGAGAGAGAGAGAGAGAGAGAAAAAAGCATGTAAGCGTTGTCACAGCAAAATCATCATATTATATGGAAGATATTACATGAAAATAAATCTTTTAATGCCAGTAATTTTTTCCCCGTTTGTATACTTGAATACCACACACGTAATAAGTAAAAAAAATTAAAAGGTTCGTGATGTAATGTGATGTTAAATGTTCACATTATGCATGTTTGACAAACAACAGCAGCAATAATTGTATATGTATGAATTAATGTAATTAGTTGAGGTGTAAAGTAAGTGGTTTATGATGTCTGTCTCCCACCCAAGTAGATACGTGGTTGTGATGTTCACATATAGGTACAGTACTGTACATATAGAGGACCCACGGTGGTCCAACATTATCATCAGCACCTGACCATGCATGGCACCACCACCGCACATGCAGCTAACACCGCGGCAGTATGATGACCAAGCGAAATCTTTATATGTATTTTTTAAATGACAGTTAACTTATATGAGTTGCATTTAACCACATTAATGTAATGAAAAAAAGAAATGTCATCTTGCTATTCAATCTTACTATTTATTTTATTTTACCCCCTTGGAAAATGATTCTAAAGTATAGTTAAAATCTTTTTGAAGTGGACGAGTATAAAAGCCACTAAAATACAATGTGTGTATGTTGAGAGAGAGAGAGAGAGAGAGAGAGAGAGAGAGAGAGAGAGAGAGAGAGAGAGAGAGAAAAGTAATTCAGATTTGAAGTTAATAAATATTTATATTTATCATTATATTAAAATATTATTTTGCATACAAATATTTTATATTTCTTGTCTTTTGTCTGTTGTCTTTTTTTTTTTTTTTTTTTGTCTTTTTTTTTGTCTTTTTTGTCTTTTTTTTTTTTTTTTTTTTTTTTTTTAATAAAATTCATAAATTCTTGCATTGATGTACACTCCTCCCAAATAAATCTGAACGAAGCGTTAATCTTTCCAAATGTTAAATGTATGGAGAAACTTTCACGCAAGCGGTCAGATTGATTCGGGAGGAGTGTATGAACGTGTATTTATTAAAAAATTAAGAAAAACAAGTTAGGAATAACAAGTTATTCAATTGTTTCATCACCATATATCATAGCAAAAAATAAAAAAATAAAATAAAAAGCATATTATGAATGCATGTTTACATTTTATCGTTTAATAAAACTTGTAATAATAATTATTATTAAGTACCAAATAGCAATCAATGTACACCCTGCATACGTAAATAAAACATTGATACATGCTGCATAATAAAATGACAACAATAATAAAAATAAATATTTGACTGATGACGTAAGTTAGGGTATTTTGTCAGTTACAAACATCTCAAGTCTCAAGTATGAGCTACACTACAAAATTACATACACTCAGTAAACAAATGTCTAGTCAAAGGATGATGTTTATGCAAATTATTGCATATACGTATACGTCAAAGCACTGGAGTGTATTTTCACTAATTCTTGTAGAAGTGTCAATAAAGTGATGCTGAGTATACAAAAGAAAAGACATGCTGTGTTCTCCGCATAAATATTGGAGACGAACTGAATAAATAAACAATATAATTTATGCTGCGTTTATTATATACAACATAATATTTATGCTGATCAGGACAGTTTATATATAGTATAGCATTAATTATGTTTTGATTAATAAATATTACTATAAAATGGGCTATGCAGGGGTGTCAAACTCATTTTGCATGCCGCGCCAAATCCGGTCCTAGAAATCATTTGCGGGCCGTAGTCTCCCAATTATGGGGGGTAGGCCCCGCTGGAGACTAACTTTTTTTCAAAAAGGAGGCGTGGCAATTGATTTTTTACGCAAATAATGTCAGTTTTACTCCAAATATTAACACCGTGAATATAAAACTAAAAAAAGGGGGTACTAAAACTGTAATTATACATAGCAATATTTTTTAAAAAAAAATCTTGTTTTTTTAAATAATTTAAAATTTTTTTTATCCGGAGGTTCCGCGGGCCGCACAAAATGACCTCGCGGGCCGCGTGTTTGACACCCCTGGGCTATATTTACGTTTTTCCAATGTATTCTCTATCCCAGCATTTCACTATTATACTCTTTTCACTACACTATATAACTATATATGACCCATATAGACAGTATACCCATGTACAAAATATTAATTTTTATTTGCTTATGGCCATCAGATGGAGATTTCAACTGATGCAAAACTTCTAAAAAGACAAACATGAAGCATATTATAGACAATATTTAGTGCATGAGAATCAGTTTCTAAAACTAGGGACTACTATATATATACGAGTACTTTGTATCCTGAGTGTATATAAAATTGCCAAGAATGACAGACATATATAACACAGTACCTACATTGAATTTAGAGTATACTCTAAATTCAATGGTACCTATATATTGAAGAGACAGTTACTAATAAACGTTTATTCAAACACAATATTGGCTCGCTTGTTATTACAAAGAGTGTCATTATCATATACAGTCCTCGCTACATACACAAGTGTACAAGTGTATGTATATATATATATGTCCATCAGGCTATCTGCATGTGTGGTCATGTGAGATGAACGTCGGAACGTCGTGTGAGGCGGGTCATTAATTACTACATTATATGAACACTTTGATTATATTCAAAACTGAATGCAACGTCGTTCAAGAAGAATGAAAAGATATTATATACCTCTCTCTCTCTCTCTCTCTCTCTCTCTCTCTCTCTCTCTCTCTCTCTCTCTCTCTTCCCCGTATTTAATATTTTCAAAGTCTTTTCTTCTCTTTATGTTTAAATAATCAATTTTATTTATATATAAATACATGCTATGCGTACTTTTTTATATATACACAATATATAAATGATGTTATATTCATTAATCTTATGTTTTTTTGTATTAATATAATATTCATTTTTCAATATTTGATTTCTTTATTTAATGTCTATGTGGTTTTTTTATTTATTTATTTGAATTTGTATATTTTATATTCATGGAAAATACAATACAAATTAATGACGATGAGTTTCAATTTTTTCAATAGTTTTTGTCGTCTTAATTTGTTTAAAGTTTTTTAGCTTTCCATCATCATGGCATCTTTTCTCTCGTTCTTATAATTGTCTTTAAAAACACAATTTATTTTTAAATAAGTGTTTTTTAATTTTAATATTTTTCACTATATATAAGCAATATAAATTATGGAAGCAATTTTTACTAAATTTTATAATTGATAAATATTTTAATATATGGGCACTATCAAATTTATGAAAAAAAAAATAATAAAAAAATTTAGCAGCGAATGAAAACTTGCATTAAAAAATTTTCAATATGGAAGTATTATATACGATCACATTTTTAGCTCAATGCTTTTCTTATCTAAATACGATTTTGGTCACTTAAAAAAATGTATATGAGTAAAATAGGCACCAAACTATATTATGCCACTTTACAATACGATATAATTTTTGCCTTCCTTCTTTTTTTTTTTATATGGGAAAAAAACATTTTACATAAATTATTTTCTTTATTAAAAAAAAAAAAAAAAAAAAAAAAACTAAAAGGCATCACATAATATAAATAAACGAAAAAGAATAGTTTTATACTCTGCAGCCCTCCCTAAGATTTTAGTATATGAAGAAAAACATTGGTCCTCTTCTCATGTCATATAGAAATTACTCAGCAGGAGATTCAATAAATTCAAATGCAACATGAAAAACATTGGGACAGTAGCAGGTGTGTGTATATATATATATATATAATCTCCAATATATATGACTGTGAGAGATCGTGTTGAAGTGCCATAGAGATGGTCGTATTATTTATTAATATAAACGAGCACGGTATGTAAGAAGAACAACATGCCAGCTGCAGTTGATAATATTAATATATAATTTGATTTAAAAAAAAAAAAAAAAAACATAGATCGGAATGTTGAATCAATTTGATTGTGCTATCTCTCGCCTTACGTGCTAAATAAAAGTCAATTTGATCGCTACGTGATAGTATATTTACTCTTCATATAATATCGGCTGCTCTAACTAACTGACACTTAAATAATTACAGCTTTTAAATATATTAGATTTGCCAAGGTGTAAGCTTCAAAAATAGAAAGAAAAAATCTTTTTTTTTTTAAGTCATGGTCTGCTAAATTCATTAATAATGATAGAGAAAAAGAAATAGTTAAAAAAGAATTTTGGTTTCATGTTTTAAAAAAGTTTTTTTTTTTTTTGGCTTTTTTTAATGTTTGGACATTGAAAAATTGTTTCAATTTGTCCCTGGGGCAGAATTATTTGTTTTGGTTTTTGGCACAAAAAAAAACTTTTATTTTTACTTTGCCTTTTTTAATCTCAAAACAAGCAAGAGATTAGTGAGTGAGTGAGTGTGTGTGAGAGAGAGAGAGAGAGAGAGAGAGGTCACATTTTATTCATATTTCGTATATATTTAGCTTTTATGAGCCAAATTTAATGATTAATTTGATTTCAATT
>OX439129.1:52426731-52514231 GCA_949318235.1 Ecdyonurus torrentis
CACATTTTGTTCTCCAGCTATTTTTTTAATGTTGGTTATTTTAATTATTATGATAACAAAAGAACACAATTAAATTTGATTATATATATAGAAATAATTGGTATATTTTTGTTTATACAACGATGCATGGCGTTAATTATTAATATTTTCTGAACACCAAATACACTCCAATTTTCATATGTTGGAGGTCTTAAAAAAAAAATTAAATCTTATGGTGCTATTGTTCAAACTTAATTTATATTGTTATATTTTTGATTTAATTAAAAGAAAAAAATCTTTTATTATAAAGAATGAATTAAATATTTGAATAAAAGAATTTAATTTTATTATAAGCCAAACGAAATAGCAGATGTCCTTTTTTTTTTAAAGATGTTATTTAATTATAAAAACCTCATATATTATTAATTAATTAAAAAAAAATTTATAGTTAAAATATTATGAATAGAAATACGCATTGCCAAAACATGATCAAGAGGTTATTACAACCGGAAGACCACGTTTTCTTGAATTATAATAAAGTTATTGGAAGCAAATTTAACACGTATTAATTTCAATATTATATTGATCACCTTTACATTTTTCGTGTTGATCTGGGGAGAATTGTTTTAGAAAAAGAGCTGTATCCAGTTGTTAGAATCTCTGGATCTGGTTTCAGTCAGGGTGTATTGAATAGAGTTATATGCATTTTGCAAGCTTCACGGCGCAATATTATATCAAGCTACAGCAAGCATGTAGGGGTTCCAACAGCTAGGCAGTCAGCATGAAGTAGAATGATGGCGCGTGGTTCATACATGGTGACCATACGTTGCCGATATCTTGCTGAGTCTCTTTGCGTTTTTATCTTTTTTTTTTTTTTAAAGAAAATATATTTATAAAGAAAAGAATAAGATAGGTATAATTTTGTGACAGACAGACAGACACACTTCTTCTTATATTCAATTTAAACAACAATAGTTTAAAATTGAAGAGGATAATGTATATATGAAAACGTTGTGACGTGTTGGGCTAAAAGTGATGCACACATAACTATTGTTGTCTCTGATACACTTTTTAAGTATTTGACACCGTTTCGTATATATCTATAGTTAAATAATTTTCAATAGTAAAGTTGTCTCTTTATACCATACACGTATTTACAGGAGGTCAGCTGTATATACGTCAAAAATATGGGTCTAAAAAGAATAAAAAATAAAAATAAATAATAATAATAATAATAATAAAAGTGTTCAATTGAAAATCTTGTACACACGATTGTAATAATATATTTTACCTTTCAAAAACTTGCGCTAAATTTTCAATGTTATTTTTATGTGAGAAAAATCAAGCTCTGAATTTAAATGGTAAAATATATTATTAGAATCATAAACGTATACCAAAACAACGTCTTTCCCACCAAAAGCTACATCCGGGGTGCTAAACCAATCATAGAGCGTGTTAAAAACCTAACAGCCAGTTGACTTTACGTATAGTTAATTACTCTGTATCCTCTTTTCGAATTAGTATTGGGAGAATAGTATGTGTAGTGTATACTCAGTTTTGAAATGCATGTATAGGGTGGTTTCATTCGTGTTAAAGTCGACGTCATAAGTGAGTACTAAATAACATTGGCCGGTATAGGAAAATGGCACATTTTGCCAGCAGTTTAAAAATACTTCACGATTTTTTTGAGAGCATTGATGCGCTGTTAACAGGTTGAATTAGTACCTCAAGTATATGCAAGAAAAATAATAATAACCAAAAAATAGCTAATTTCCAAAGAAAATAGCCGAAAACTACCTTTGCCCTATACTGAGCAATGTTATTCATTACTCAAGATGAGCATCGAAAAGCACTCAGAATGACGTCATGCGCACACACCCCTATATTGTATATTTAACGGTTATGACGTCACTAAGCGTTGAAATTCTAACGCTTGTGACGTCATTTACGTTTTTATCGTTAGATTGTCAACATTTAGTGATGTTGTTAATTTCACATGATTGTGAAATTTGTGTACAAGGCTTGCAACGAAGTTTTTAAATTTGCAGTGCACAGATATTTCTGTGGCATATGGTTTACCTATACAAATACAATTTAGAAACATTTCTGCACTTTATTTTGTCATATTTTCTTTTACCTGATAAAATGCATGACTCTTATTTTTGCTTATTATCGTCAAAATAAAATCGGAAAAAAAAAAAAAAAAAAAAAAAGTTTCTGATTACAAGTTTTGATACACATAATGTTTTTCGCTAAAATTGTTGTTATTACATTTTCTTATTTCAAAGCTAAAAAGACAGCCTTCTGCTTGTTTTATTCCATTGTTATATAAGCCAATAGAATTTCTTTTCTAAAAGGTTTTTCTAAATCGTAACACTAAAATATATTTTATCATTTTTGCATTATGTAAAAAATAAGCTTCTAAAAGTGTGGTATCACAGACCAAAAAGTTTTCAAAGTTTTTGACCCTCTATTAAAAGCATCTGATGTTGGAGATTTTATAAATTGGACGTAAAGCTATCTATAAAAGGCGATCAAAAAAAAAAAAAAAAAAAAAAAAAAAGCTTTATATTTATACAAATTTATATAAATCCAACTCATCTTCATTTTTCATATAAGAGAGAAGCAGATTAAAAATGTAAACTTTTAGTAAAACCCATTTGTCTCTTCTAATATGTATAAAAACTTTAAAAATATTTATATTTAAATAAAAAAAATAAAAAATGTTTGAAACTGGATTATTATTTTTTATTTAATGTTATAAATATTGGACTTATGTATTAAATACCAAGTCAAGGATTTTCTTCATATATATATGTATATATAATATAGGATATGCGGAACAGCTTGCATGGGATGAAGTGAAAAATATAAAAATTTCTTTTTTGGTTTTGTGATAAAGTGATGGTCACAGGGGATTTGTTTGAGTGCAAAGTTATATGGAAATGTGATCTCTCTCTCTCTCTCTCTCTCTCTCTCTCTCTCTCTCTCTCTCTCTTTCTCTCTGAGTGTCCACATATGATATCTTACACATAAAAAAGTGAAGAACGTAAAGCGTGACCCAGAGTGACTCAAATTAAACTTCAAAATCTTAAATGTTTTTCAACAACTCAAATAATTTTTAAACATATTTTTCATACGAGATAAAAGAACCAAAATACCGTCAAGTGAATAATA
This sequence comes from Ecdyonurus torrentis, assembly GCA_949318235.1. Taxonomy (NCBI): domain Eukaryota; kingdom Metazoa; phylum Arthropoda; class Insecta; order Ephemeroptera; family Heptageniidae; genus Ecdyonurus; species Ecdyonurus torrentis. The sequence goes on from OX439129.1 coordinate 52,429,888, forward strand.
TAAAACAATCGACATGACTTTGTGTTTGAAACTCATAAAAATATCAAAATTATGTTTTATTTAACTCAACATTGTAATAATAATAATACGAGAGAGAGAGAGAGAGAGAGAGAGAGAGAGAGAGAGAGAGAGAGAGAGAATATTAACAAACATGCATAAAAAAGACAGATATTATATAGTCGCATAATAAAATAATGTTATATAAACATTTTAACAACAATATAGTTTATATCTCTCTGTTCTTGCTTTGTAATATGAATATTTTTATTAAACGGTGATATGATAATTATTTTCTAGACACGGGACATGAGATGCAATTGGATCTCTCTCTCTCTCTTTCTCTCTCTCTCTCTCTCTCCACACTATGGTAAGTATACAAAGTTGCATCACATATATTTCCCCCCTTGACCTGCGATGCAGTACACTTTTTTTTTCCAACAAGCGCATGCATGACACGGTATTATATTGCATGACAACTCTCTCTCTCTCTCTCTCTCTCTCTCTCTCTCTCTCTCTCTCTCTCTCTCTCTCTCTCTCTCTCTACCATGCTCTACTGACCATACATTGGCTCTAGATATAGCTCGGACATACCCCCCTCCTTCCAACCCTTCCTATTCAGTTACATATACAATCAAACTTAATGCTATGCAATGTGTAACTTGAGTGCAACCGGTTTCTTATATGCATTATTCAAACAAAAAAATTACAAGTATAATATTCATATATAAGGATTGTATTTCATCAAATATATATTCTAATTATTTATGCTTGAGTGTTTGTATGAAGATATCTTACAAGAAACATACTTATTTATTATATGAAAAGTAACATAATTATTATAGTTTTGTGATTCTGTTCATGTGAATTAAATCAAAATTTTCTTTTATTTAATTCTTATTTTATAAGTATATTTGAAGTGATTTATATATGAGTTCGGAGAAGAAGATAAAGAAGAAGAAATAAAAACGCAATTAGAACTATTTTTCTACTTGAAAACTTCTGCATTGAAATTATTATGTTTTTCTATATAAAGATTTTTTTTATGTAAATTTGAAATCTCTTTACTTTATTTTGTTGTAATCATTTTCTTAAATGTGTGTTATTAATTTTCTTTCATGTTTGAAGAAATGTTTGAATGGAATATTTTAGATTTACTGAATTTTGTATATAGAAAATTGATTGTTTATTTAAATGTGTATTTATTTTGGATTATTTGTTATTGATTAGTTCTCTCTCTCTCTCTCTCTCTCTCTCTCTCTCTCTCTCTCTCTCTCTCTCTCTCTCTCTCTGCGAGATTATATAAAAATCAAAGAAATCGAAAAAAAAAATCAATTTTGGTATATTTTGAATGGGGAAATAAATACGTAAATTGTGCTGAAATGAATAATTGCTATTGTAGAGCACAAATGTTTTTATTATTTATTTTATTATTATTATATTATTATTATTATTTTTATTTTTTTGCTTGCCATATATTGTGTTATCGTGCTATACACCAATCCCAGTCCCAGTCAAGACATTGTCTTATCGAAAGGTAAGGACTTTCCAAATTAATGGAAAAGCACATACGGGCCGGCCTCTGTTTAATAATGTATATGTAATAATTATATGTTAAACTGATAAAATATAGTAAAATTAATAAACTTTATATTATGTTGCTGCATTGAGCTAGCGTGATTATTACGTATTTATTAAATACAAGAAAATACATAGTAGATTATATATAATGAAATAGTAACGAGTAAATTAGAATATTGAAATTTATTCTAAAAATATTTAAAGAAAATGTGACTTAGAACCGTATATATAATGGGCTATAATTTCCCCCAAATTTGACCCAATATTGCGAGAACAACCTACTTGTGGTCACAAGTTGTGTGTGAGATATAAAATACAACTCTCACACATACACATACAGATGAGTAAACCTCAGATTATAATGAATGGGTCAGTCACTCCACTTTGGTATTGGTCAAATATAATATATTGTAGTATGAACACAAGAGAAAAAAAAAAGGCTTGCTGCATGACTTTGCACGTGGTATGAATGAAATAAAAATAAAAAAAAAAGTGTCGTGGGTGCTTGAAGACAAATAATACTCGAGGCGCGAAGAGGAAGAAAAAAAAAGTAGAAAGAAAGGAGTGGCTGCTCTTCACACTTCACATTGTCCAAACTTTAAAACGGATGTCATGCATGCAGCTGCTTTGCCATTGACAAATGTAATGTAGAGAGAGAGAGAGAGAGAGAGAGAGAGAGAGAGAGAGAGAGAGAGAGAGAGAGAGAGAGAGAGAGAGAGAGAGAGAGAGAGAGAGAGAGAGAGAGAGAGAGAGAGAGAGAATTCGGTAAGAAGTCAAAAGATTTTTCTTTTCTCAATGGTAAAGAAAAGTGACCCTATGCAAAGGAAATGTCCACAAACTCATCTGATGTTCATCTGTGAATTGTATGACGAGAGAAAATAAATAACAGCGGGAAAAGAGTTACACCCTCCCTTCCCTCCATAGATTATATATTTATTGTGTTAAAGATATTAATGATTATATATAGGATAGGTTGACAAAGTAGCTTGAGGATACAATAGAGATGTTTGTCATTTTTTTGCTGAATAAATCTTTTATTAAGGAGTGACCCCTTTGCTTTTGTATACATGTAGGCAAGTAGGGGAATTTCAATTGTCAGATATATTTACGTGCAGGAGTTGACCTTTTGCACTTGACCTCTCTCTATCTCTTGATATAAATATCTCTCATGTAACCCTACCTTTTTCCACGTGCACTTTATAGAACACCTGAACAATTTTTTATATTAGGGTTAAAATCAAAAGAAACTTTCAAATTGTATAAAAGTTGAAATTTTTTTGGTAAAGAGCCAAAAAGTTCCAGTAATATTGCATTTATTTTATATATGGTTCCCATTTTTTAGATTAATTTCTTTTTTAATATATATAATATACTGATTAAAAAAGATTAAAATAAATGAAATATAATACTCTAAATAATCAGTTTATAATATAATGTATATAATAAAAATAAAAACTTTTTTTTTTTATCTTTCACTCCTGCTGGCTTAATAATATTAAATTTCAGTTTTAAACAAGGATTAATTTAACGTTTTTTTCAGGTATTTAGCACAAACATTAATAATAAATGTCACTTTTGTGAAAGAAAAAAAAGCGCTCTTATATATGAGTTATTTTTCATATAAAAATATTTTTTTTTACTAATTAATATTTTTTTATGTATGTATGTATATAAATATTTTTATTATTTGATTTAAAAATTTTAAGTACTTTTAAGTCTAGTCCACATAAATAATAATATAAAAAAATATATATATAAAGAGGAAAAGGCACACCTGTATGAGTAACTGAATCTATACGTATATGTATAAACCCATGCGTGAGCTACACAAAAATTATAATCAGGAAACAGGTATGTGTATGTAATATACTTTGCTAACTAAATAGTAAATTGTATATTCACGTTCTAAAATACTAAATTGATATTCCTTTACACGCCAATTAGTAAGAGAAACATTTAATTTTATGATCTAGAAAAAAGAAAAATTAACTACTATATATACATAATATATATATAGAATTAATTAAAAAAAATAAACTCAAATTTAAATCAATAAGACTTATGAATAATTAAAAAAAAGTGAATATTAATTAACACTAAAATATTTACCATAGATATAAATTTCTATGTAAATAAAAATATTTTTATATTTATGTTTACGTTTATAAAAAAAGTTGTAGCTGTTAAATTTTATCATGAAATAAAAAAAATGAAAAGAATTTTGATTGAAATTTGTGTGAAATGATCATGGCAATTATTTACTGTCTTTTTTTTTTTTTTTTTTTAATTGGAATTTTTTTAATAAGGATCTATATGGAAATGAAATCATTTGTTTTCAAAATGAAAATTGCGAATATATAGGCGCAGTAGATAAAGGAATGTATAAGTTTATATAAGATTTTATATAAAAATGCGGAATAATGAGAGAGAGAGAGAGAGAGAGAGAGAGAGAATTACGTGAAGTTATCATGATTGTAAGTACTGAAAAACGACAAAAAAGATTATATACCTTTATAAAAATTGTTACAAAGATGAGTGTCGGATACAGCGGATGCTGTGTTGATGATATCTCTATATATGCTTTGCTTGAGCACGGTAAAGAATGTGGACCTAAGCCATGTGACTTAAGGTACACCATGCAGCAGGCAGCACAATTACTTTGCTGCTGATTAATCTGTACACGCCACTATGTATATATACCACCACAGATCTTACTTATCATCCTCGCACCACGAGAGAGAGAGAGAAAGTTACTCAACGTCGCAAAACCAGCGCTCATTTGAACATTTTTTTTCACTCTTATCTTTTATATATTTTTACAAAGAAATATTTAATTCAAAAAAATTTAAACTTGTCAGAAAATTTCATTATACTCCTCAATTTTATAAAAAAACTTTTTTATCAACTTTTGTTAAAAAAAAAAAAAAAAAAAAAAAAATTAAAGTGTGTCTTTTATTATCTAAAAGATTTAACAAGCACAATTTTTCAAGTTATTTTCTTAAACTTAATAGCTTTTGTATATTATGATTTTTTTTTCAACATAAAAAGCGATAAATATTTCAGATTATATAAGTGAAGAATCTCTCTAGTTTGGTGTACATGTAAATATAATTTAACTTTAGCAGCATCATCACTTATCAATCAAAAATCTTAACTGCGCACTGACAACTTGCTGACACGTTTCTCTCTGCAACTCCCGCCCGCCAAGCTTTGCACATTTTTATATATATACGTTTACTTATCACAACAAAAATCTGCAAAAGAATATAAAAAAAAAGTATGTATTATGTAAATTGCCTTCAGCCATCATTGTTTAATATGTATTTTTTAACCTTTGATTTATGTTTATTATTATTTTTACTTGTGGATGATAATTGATTTATATTCTTTTCATTATTTAAATATACGATAAAAGCAATTTTTTATTTTATATAATAATATTACTATATTTTTTAGATAAAATGTAAGACAAATTAATTAATTGGTCGTGTCTAAACGATCGAGACATCGAGACCATGCACGTGTGGATGAATGTATAAGACGTCTGCAAAGTCTGATTGAAATGACATGCTCAGGATAATATAAAAATATAACATTTTGGTTCTTTTTCCATCAGTGGGTTTGTTGATTCAATGATTCAAAAGAAATTGATAAATATTATAGAGCAATGGAATTATATGCAAATTAAAGATTTATATGAATACACAGGTTACACACGGAAAAAGAATCGTATTAAATATTCCATTCAGCAAAATTTGTTCATTATTAAATAATTACAACATAATTATTTATGTATATGTTCATATTTTTACGTTTATTATTCATTTATTATTCTTATTTATAATTTTATTTTTCAGCCCGTGCAGCTTTCGATTTTGAACACTCCTTTTCAAAGTATTCACTCTAAGATTCAAATAGTTCACTGATACTGGTTGTGATAAGTATGACTTGATGACATTGAATGACCAATAAACTTATACACAATACATAACTATATACATATATACGGATATATAATAAAACACCGCGCGGCGGATGCGCGTGGCTTCACAATAGTTTTTAATTAATTAAATCTACGCGGCACGACTCACGCGACCAATATTATACAATATAATATAACGTCAGCTACACCCACGCGACTTGACAACAAAATTCGCGTGTCCTGTCTTGTACATAGCTTGAGCGGAATTTCGCTTGACGTCTCTTTGATTTCTCTTTGTCGCCTGAGAGGTCGTGTATGCATGACGATAGCTCGGACTCACGAATTGTTCTCTATCTATCTCTCTGCAGTAAAGTGTGCAAACCATAAGCTTGCGATGCAATGCTCATGATGGGAAAAATCTCACGGGAAATATAACGTCAGCTCAAGTTCAAACCACAACAAATCCATCAACATGGAAAAAATAATATTTATCACAAAGTTTTTTTTTCTTCTTTCATTCAATAATTTTATAATGAATTATAATACAATTTTTTTTTCTCAGGAATTGGAAAAATAATCAATAACAATAAAAGAAACTAAATAAAATATATTATTGAGACGCTGCTGTAATTCACCGCAAGAGAAAAAATAAAATTCACAAACTATATACAGCAAATTGCACTTCCATTGCAACATATATAATATTACATAATTATATTCAAAAAGACAAAATATTGTGGGTTGAAAGGTGCTTTCTGCTTTAATGTGCTACTAAAATTTGTACACAAAGTTACTTTGCAATACAGCTGTATTTCTTCAGTGGAGTAAAGTAATTTTGCTATATAGTTATAACTCTTATTCAATTTCAGAAGCACCCGGATACTTAATTTCAAATTTTATTGATGAAATGATTTATATTTATAGGATAACAAAATTAAACAAAATTTTCTCAATTTGAAATTAATTTAAACTTTCAAATTTTAATATTTTGCCTATATGTTGTTATTAATCAATATATTGTATGTATACACACACACACACACACACACACACACACACACACACATATATATATATATATATATATATATATATATATATATATATATATATATATATATATTATATATATATATATATATATATAATATATATATATAATATATATATATATATATTATATATATATATTATATTATATATCGTATATAGATGCCCGATAAATTAAAGATAATTTAATTTTATAATGATTTTTGTATATTTATAATATTTTCAATGAAATAAATTTATAAATTCAAGTTATTGAACTTATTATATTTGTTATACTGTATAGTATAAATTAATATTTGTTCATTTTTAATCAAGAGAGTTGACAAATATATTTTTTTATTATATTCCCCCTCTATATATTTATGATAAAAGTTTATTCAAATAATTTGTTTCAGACTTTATAATATACATTTTAGATTATATTTTGAAACCAAGAAAAAAAAAATACAAACTATCAATTTAGAATTGAAGTAGAAATCAACTGATGAGCATAATGAAACATGATGACAAATATACGCGAGCTGCACTGACCTTTGTATTTTTATGTTCAATCCCCCAATTTGAATTGTCTACCGAATCGCTTTTTATTTTGATTGTTGAAAAATAAAATCATAGTTCAAGTTTAGTTGAGCATTCTTGCTGGCCACGGCATAAGGTGCTCGGTTATAGTCTGTCTTTCATACTGTAAAACTATAGTTTGTTGTGCGGTATACATGTGCAGTTTACTCAGTTTTAATTATTATATTACTGATTTTGAATATTATAACAAAAATCAAAAAACTTTGAGCATATTAAGGTGTTGATAAATAACTAATAACAAGTGTGAATTAGTGAATGTTATTCAAGTTTTCGAAATAATCGTAATAAATTACTATTTCCGCTTCTACGGAAAACAAGTTTTAATTATGGAATCGTAACGTAAGTAATTTTGTTTATTATTATTTATGTATTGATATTAATAAAATTATATAAAGCAATCCCTAAAAATACAAAATAAAAAAAGATTACACACTATATTTACGCATATTAAAAATATGTATATAATATTCTGCAATATAAAAATGTTGCTTAAAACTCCCCGTTTACAAAAAGAAAAATATACAAATTATCAAGTAAAATAAATCTGTAAAAGTATAACATTATAAATTATTGCTAGTAAATAATAAAATAAAGAATCATGATATTTATTTAAATGAATTTCATTTAGTACATTTGAAATTTTCATTTGAAACATTGTAATAAGTTGTGACAAAGTCACTTGTAACGCGCCTTGCTCTCGTAACAACTTCACTCGGCATACGCGAGCGCGCGTGATAATTTCATTTGGAACATTCGCGGGAGCTCGTGATAAGTCCACTAGAAACACTCGCGAGGTCTGTGATAGGTGCACTTGTGCTAGAATTCCGCGATAGAGACGATATATATATATATATAATATATATATATATATGATATAGAATTCATGCATCCAGTAAAAGGGTTGCATCCGGCTCATAAACAAATTTTTCTAGAAACTAAATACTAAAACTTTATCATTAGTCATTTTTAATATTTATATTTTCAATAATATATATATATATATATGATATATTTTTTATACCTATGTAAAATAAAAGTTTTATTATTATCATTATTATTATATAAAATAGGCAAAAAATAATAAACTGACCTGGAATTTTAAAAATTTATATTTTTCTCTGTTGCAAATCCACCCGCTTCACCGCGCTCACCCTTTCCATAGCAATAAAAGCTTGTTATAAAAATATCGACATTGATTGAAAGATAAAAAAATTTAAAGTAATTGGAATTTCCTAGAAGGTGGAAAGAAAACAGGTCTCTATATATTAAAAAAAAAAAAAAAAACTGATTCATCTGTTTCTGATCGTGTGAAAGGTGTTTGATTTTGTAAAATATAAAAAGGTTATTAACAAAATTTGACGGTGTAAATCTTTAAAACGCGATTGAAACTAAAACTTCAAAGAAATTATGAAGGAAGTTTTAAATTGAATCTCTCTTGACCATGGTTGCTGAAAGGATGTGTTTTGTGATGATTAGTGGGCGGCTTAGTTGTTACATCTAGCCCAATTTCTCTGTGTTATGATCACTCCACTTCCTGGCCGCGACACACAGACAGGCAGGCAGGCAAGATCACGAGGGCGGCCTTTCTTTTGTTTTTTGTGTTTATATCCACAAGGGATGTGTCGAATGATAAGGTGATAATAGGAAACATTGGTTTGGACTTTCAGTTCTCTCTGAGTTCAATGTCAAGCTTTTTATCAAATAATACTCTTTCTGTCAGTCTGACGATATATTTTTTTAATTATTAACAAGCTCAATTTTTCCATTATTGTAAAAACATTATTTATTGAATCCAATTATAATGAGAAAGACAAAAAAATAGTTTACTTAATTTTATTTCATATTCTAAAAGAGGACACGTCCTAAATCGATAGATATGTGAATTTCTAATTTTTGAGTTTATTAAAAAAATTTAATTAATTTTTGAAAGTCAAGAAATGACGCACGGTCGGTGCTCACATAAGTTACTAACTGTGACGTCATTATTCAATTTTCAAATATTGTTAAAAAAATTCGCAATCACTCATGCGTTATCGATTCAGGACAATGTCTATGAATAACATAATTTAGAATAGGGACGATATGATTTTTTTTTTTTTTTTTTTTTTTTTTTACTCTAAATATAAACGTTGAACATTTTAGCACGATTTTAAATAATTAGTCAAAAAATAATTACCTTTATTTTTTTTATATACAACCATGCATAAAAATATATGTATATGTAATATTTTTGCATGAACTGTTGAGAGAGAGAGAGAGAGAGAGAGAGAGAGAGAGAGAGAGAGAGAGAGAGAGAGAGAGAACTAGTCTTACATGCACTTAAATAATAAATTATAAGCAGATTAAGTAAAAAAAAAAATAAAAGTTTAAATATTTTATCTTTATAAAGTAAGTTCCAATTTTATGACTCCAAAGTTTTAAAATATAAAAATCAGATTGTCTTTTTTTTTCTTACATAAAGTAGAAGTTAATAGTATATAAAAATATTTGAAACAGATAAAGAAATTTATTTTGTAATGTTGGCTCGTATTCATCACATCAAGATTATGCCAAGTCAAGAAGTCCCACCGCATGAACAATCAGCCTATTGGCATCTATTGGTGCAAGCCAATATATACAATAGTAGCTCATCTATCAAATAAATTGACATTTATCGATCACAAATGTTTTGTATTCTAGTTCAGAATATACATATAGGCGTTAAATTAATTGGACAACATTTTTGATAAGTGTGTTCTTTGTATATAAACTCAAAGAAAACAATCATATATATACACTGATAAAAATATAAGTACACAATCATTATACTATAGCTCAATGTAGCAACAATTGCATATTAACAACATGTATGATTTATGCTACATTGCAATCATGTATAGTGATTATAAGGTAAGATGTTAACATAATTATACTTATATTTTATTATACTAAAGCTCCTGTAAAGTAAAGTGAATCTCAATATGCAGTGATTGGCTGACCAACAAAATAAGACACATTCATTGGTTAATCTTTTTTTTTTTTTTTTTTTTTTTTTTTTTTTGAGCTAATAAAAGTGATTTGCATATTGAGACTGGAACTTTTTTGGGGAAGTTTATTCTTTCATTCTTATCAAGTTCAAAGTTCTAAAAGAAGAAATAACAATGATCGACCATATGTATAAACGTAGTAAACAGGTAACGACGTCATAATCAGCTGTTTTAACAACGGAACATTTTCGAAGCTGGCTCAATATTTGCGTGTAGTTTATAGAACGAGATCAAATATCAACATTTGTGCTCTATATCACTGCAGCATAAATTATACGTAATTTTATTTTTTCCGTGTAACGAAAGAATAGATAAATAAACGTTTGATAGTTTGGAAGTATTTTACTTTAAGAATTATTTCGTTAATGTTATCTGTTGATTTCTGAGAGAGAGAGAGAGAGAGAGAGAGAGAGAGAGAGAGAGAGAGAGAGAGAGAGAGAGAGAGAGAGAGAGAGAGAATTTATGTGTAATTAAAATTCGTATATCTAATTCAATTACGCACAGTAATAAAATACTATATACATATACAAAAAACTATATTATAATGATCAAACTAACGAACTTTCAATTACCTGTAGTAACAGAAAATTTAAATTTCTAATCAAGCTATCCACAAACATTATAAACAATTCACTTATATATAAGATATATAATTAAAACCAAATTTCAATTTGAAAACAAAAAGTCTTAGACAAGACACATAAAGTTTAAAACATCCTGCTGCTTTTACTTATTGAAACTTATTTATACTTGTTTATATATAAATTGAATTAAAAAAAGTGTATATTTATCAGTTAAAGTAATTTCTTTGTCGTGAGTTCAGTGGCGCAGGTGGGTAATAATTACTATATATATACACTCTACATAATATGTGTACGCCAAACATACGAGACTGCTTTTCTTTGTTTATTAGACTAACGTTAACTTGATCAATTGTCTGCTTGCGCACGTTCACTAAATTAGTTAAGACTTGAATTTCCAGTGAAAATGTCGTTATTATAATGATATTGTATCTACATATACACTCTAAAAATTGGTGCATTACTTTATAGTTATAAATACTTACTTATTTAAGATAATCACTTTTAGGTTATTAAGTGAGTACATAAAATAATGCATATATGCATTAATATATGCATAATATATTAGCAAATTATTAACAATAGCTATTTTACCTTAAAAATAGCTTTAAAAAAACTTTAAACAACTTAAATTATAACTATTTTTAATAACTTGCTAAAATGCATTATATTTTAGATGCTCATAATAACTTAAATATCTTAAATAAGTTACGATTCGTAACTAAAGTAATGCACCAATTTTTAGAGTGTTATAATATATAATATAACATTACATGCATACCCCTCTCTCTCTCTCTCTCTCTCTCTCTCTCTCTCTCTCTCTCTCTCTCTCTCTCTCTCTCTCTCTCTCTCTCTCTCTCTCTCTCTCTCTCTCTCTCTCTCTCTCTCTCTCTCTCTCTCTCTCTCTCTCTCTCTCTCTCTGTAAAATACACGGAAAAAAATAAAAACATATTTTCATAACATAACTTCTTCATAATAATATAATTTATGCTATAATTTATATAATAATTATGTTATACTATTAGCATGACAAAAATTGAACTATGCATAAATAGTTATATCTATATTTCCATAAATAACAACTTCAATTCAAAATCAAAATTCAATATTCATTTCTTTCATCTTATTCATATATATAACACAATTGAAATGCATTATCTTAATTGTTGCCTCACTTTGAGACAATGCATACAAATGATTGTCAATCAACTATTTACAGGGAAATTATAATGACAGTCACCAATCATATTGCAATAATTATATTACGTGTCATACTCACCATTCAAATATTGCTCAATTGAGTAATATTGCTTATTTAATAGGAAAACTTTATAGTTGTCTTTTTATTGAGATTAAATTACTTTGTTTTGTCATATCTGAAATAGACTAAATTTATTTATTTTATTTTGGATTTTGCATTAATATTTATGTTGTACTAATATAGTAAATAAAAAAAGATACCTATTTAGGAACGTTTTTTATTTACTATTAGTGCATACATAATTGTTATGCAGCGTAGTCAATGTTTAGAAAATTACGTTTTTATAAATATTTCTGTGATCGAGCTATATGCACTTTTATTTTTCCAGTGTATAGTGTACATTATTATAAAATTATGATCTTGAAAAATAAATATTAAAATGTGTAGGCCGATGAAAATATATATATTATGTATTATAATAGCTTCAGTAAGTTTTGTTATGGAATTTTAATTGCATGTATCAAATTAAAACATAAATATTATATTTTATTGTGATTTGTGTTTTGATAAGACTGAAATATTATGCTGGACATAAATTTTAAAAATATGGGGTTGTTTGTGAGAATATGACAGAGAGGAGGAAAAAATAAAAAATAAAAAAAGACCCTTCTAATTTGTGCGCCAACCAAATGGAAAAATAAAAATCTTACGGTCACAAATTTATTATTAATTTTTTGTTATAAGAAATTCAATATTTTATATTGAACGGGCTGGCATTTTATGAACAAAGGAGAAAGGGAACTTTTATTATAATTTATATATTTTCCAGAAATTATTTGTTTGTATATAAAATCTTGAGTAGAAATGTTGTTAGCGCTTTATATTTCTACATTTTAACAAAATAATAAATCATATTTGTAGCTCACAATAGGAGGGATGTATTTTGATGAGGATACAATCTTGTTTTTGTCTCCGCTAAGAGGGGTTGCTCATGTGGTCCTCATTAAAAAATCCAAGGTTAGGTCATTCCTCCCTCCTTGCACATACAAAGCCAATGACCTAGAAGCTTGGTAAAGAGGGTGGTTTATGACACTCCCTCCCCTCCCTCTTCCTGCAGGCTGCAATCAGGGTGAAATGTGACTAAGGTCATATCGGTCGATGAACTTCACTGACGCCAAGACTAAAAACCGCAGTCTTTTTTTTTTTTTTTTTTGTTCTTCGCCGCGCTGATTTTGAGAACTGATATCCATGTTGTAAGCTTCATCTTACCCTGCAGTGCAAAGGGGCAGGAGATATAGGGGGTAGTTGCTTGCTGTCAACGAACTTCTCAAAAACCATGACTCTACTGAAAAACATTCGTAAATGTGTTGCATATGTGCTACACATTTGCGCAAGCCAAGTTTCACAAGAAGAAAAGCTTTTTAATTTTTCAATCGCATATAAGGCCAAGAACAAAATTTTGATGGAAGTCTATTTTAATTAAAGACACTTCATCATATTTGATAAAAAGGGGTTTAAAAAACACTTTAAGAAGTGAAGAGTAATCAATTTAACGATAAAAAAGGTTTTTAACAGCATTTTAAACAAATGAAATATGATCTAATATTATTTTACCGTTGTCAAATCGTGTGATACGTTATTTTTTTCATCTCACAACCCCCCTTTTTATATATAATATTTTTGAGATTACATATTCTAAGTATTAAATATCAATATGAATGCAGGTGCCGTACTAAACAATATATATATATCACACAAGTTACCTCTACCCCCCCTCTCTCTCTCTCTCTGTCTCTCTTTGCTACTCAAAACAATAGAAAGGTCGACCAAAAAAACGATACGGGACCTCCATTTGTCTCGGACGTTTCATGCTGATAGATTTCTAGTTTTCGCTCCCTCTTTTATTTTTTTCCCTCCACAAAACAATTGTCTATAACGGGACAATATATATATATAAGACAGGTACTGCTTTACTTTGCCAGCTACCCTCTGCAAAGTTAGGGGAGGTGTGTATGCGTGCGTGTGCGGTGCAAAATACACCTGATTATTTCTCTACGTCCTACTATCCTATTATTTGGATTGTTCTTTTAAAGTGTATTATTAATCAGAACAATAATAATAAAGGGGAGATTTTATTTAACAATAGGACTGGAGGGATTTTTAAATTTAATGTTTTTGAATTTAGTTTACTGAGATAAAAAGAACATGTTATTTACCACCAAGATACTGCGGCCAAGGATTTTTTTCTTTTATTTATTCCTTCTTTTATGACAATAAAACTAAGGGAGAATATAAGAAACCCCAGCGTTAAAATCACCAAAAAATGCACAATTGTGTAATCAAATTTTATCTATAAATTCCAATCTAAATTCAGAATTCAGAATTTTTAATTTGACTTGTTTCTTTCTATCGCAATTATTATGGTTTGAATGATATTACCAGAAGAGAAGTAAAACTATACATAACTATGGCAAACTCGTGCGTTGAAATCTCTTTTCAAAGTATATACAGAGTGGGCATGAAAAATCACTAGGATGCGCTTGGACGCCATAATGGAGCAATGAATAACATTGCTGTGAATACGACAAACTTCGTTTTTGACTTTTTTCTTTGGGAAATTGGATAATTTTTTGTTATAGTTATTTTTCTCACATACTTACAGACTTACTTCACGCTATTAAAAAAACATCAATGCTCTCAAAAATATTGCTAAGTATTTTGAAACTAACAGAATGAGCTATTTTCCTATGCAGTCCATGTTATTGAGTGATCCAACATGGCTTCGACTTTAACATGAATGCATACACCTTATACCGTAAACGGAGAGAAGGCACGCACAGTACAGTACATCTCCAAGTTTCATGGGATCGTAGTGCATGTGGGTATGATATGATGCACAGTCGGGAGCTTGATGATTGACATCAAGGCAGGCAGGGAGATACAGAAAAGAGAGGGATGACCGACAAACAGGCTATTGTTATTGATGTTCGCAACAGAGCAGAGCAGACCTTGTGATGTGAGGGCAAGCGCAAGCAGTCGTGTGCCGCGAGGTAGAGGCACCACGTCTATAACTGTTCTCTACCTTTTGTCATAAACAATAATAAATATCAAAATTATTGCAATATATTTATACCTGAACAAAAAAAAACCTTTATAATCATTTTGTAACAGCACTTCTTCATTTTTTTTAGAGGTATTTTTGTTGTAAAAGATAAAAATAAAAACATGAAGTGTTTTTCATCTAAAATATTTTTTTGAAAGCTTTTGGTTCTGAATTGTGAGTCATTTTGTATAATGTGTATTTGAAGGGGAAAAGTGGATGCAATGGCAAGCTATACTTGAGTAAAGTCTAGTTCACACGAGGCCATCAAATACAGTGATAAACAAAAATATTTTGTAATCATAATTTTATATTATGTCAGCCCAGTTTTGTGGTCTCTTGAGCGATAACTGCGGAGAAAAATAAAGTAAAAATCAGTGATTTTCAAAATATGGGAAACTTGTGCTTTTTTAATTCTCCAAATATTTAGCTTTGGCTTTGTATGAGGAAAAAAAACTTTTTGAAAGCATTGGGTCAAAGTTTCACTTTTTGTAAAAATATATAACCAAGACATAAATTTAAGAATAATTTTTTTAGTTTTTTTATTATTATTTTATTATTATTATTATTATTATTATTTTTTTTTTTTTTTTTGCGACAGAATAAAATCGTGTAAAATCAATATGTTAAACGGAAAACATTTAAATATCAAACCTTTTTTCGATGTATTTATTATTTTTCATTATTAATATGACGTTTTGTTAGTGGAAAAATTTCTATTGAATAAAAGAACTTCCGCTCTATATAGTTATGTTTATTTTATTAATTATTTGAAAACGGTTTAATTTTAGAAAAACTTCAATTTTATATGCTAAAATTATTTACATAAAAATAACAGATAATAACTATAATAATAGATAGATAATTGATTCAATATAACCATATAGCATATAAATACATGTATAATATGTAGTTATATGCTATGGTTTGATGTATATAATAACAAATGCATTCCAAATGGTATTTATATTATATAATTTTATACGTACTTCTTTCCCATGGGCTATTTGATAGTTAAACCAATCAAACATAACATACGTATATAAATAAACTAGATTTCCAACCCCCACATTTATATTTACAATATATAAAAAGCACAATAGTTTTATATATTTAAGCTATTCATACATGAGGTATACTAATATTGATATGCTTGTGTGGGAGCAAACTCACCAAAGACCAACCACCGCTGGACAGCTGAAGTACAACAATGAAATATCGCAAAGTTTTTTCTTTACACGTCTGTGGATTTTAATAATATGTGCAAGTGAATCGGTATGTCTTATTTTTTTACTTTGCTTGGCCAACAATATCAAACAACAACTCCACTCAGCCGATATCTCTATTCATTGCATGGGATTCTATGCATCATCAAATAAGAAATAATGAAGAAGAGATTCTTCTTCTTTTTTTCTTCATATGTTTGGCAAATGGATTTTTTTTTTATATATATAAAGATGGTCTTTTGTATATAACGCCCGATCAAAATTTACTTTTCTGATTAATTTTCAAGCAGATAATTTAAAATTTTATATGTTTATGTTGTGCATTTTATGGATTGAGTTTTTAAGAAATTCATACAAACCAATGCTAAATCAAGATGAGAGGGTATTTCATCCCGAAGAACGCCCTCTTCTCGGAGTACAACATTCAAAATTTGTTATTCATTTCTTTCAACGTATATACATTTATAACACAATTAAAATGCATTAGCTTAGGTTATATTGCCTCAAGACAGTGTATAGAAATGATTGTCAATAAAATATTTAGCAATGCGCACGTAACATATACAACATAAACTACATTCAATATTTATTGTCACTTTACAATTTGTATTTAAAGTTTGTCAATATTTATATATTATTCATTAATTGAGTATTATAATTAAGTTACATAGAAATAAAAATTAACATGTATTAATTGCAATATAACATATTGAACACCTGTTTAATTTAGGTGTTTATCTGGGGAACATTGTTTGAGAAAAAGGGCTGTATCCAGTTGAAAAAATCTCTGATCTTGTTTTGACCATTATGTATAATTAAAAAAAAAAATGCTTTTTTTTTTTTTTTTTTTTTTAATATTTTGCAAGAGACAATCTCTAAATTGTCGTATCATAAAGATTTGATCTTCCGGCATATTTCCAAATAATTTACGACCAGACATAAAACAAAAAATTATTACGACTAAAATAATAAAACATGATTACATTGAACTAAAAAGTTATAAAATTTTTTTACTACTGCAATATAATTATCTTAAATTGACCCGCATATATATTTATTATTTATATCTTTGAACAAAAGTTAACAAATTAAATGGTTAAAGTGCAATAAATTAACTTGATTTGTTTTATACGTTGCATCTTCACGGTTTTTAAAGGTTTAAAAATATTTATATTGCCTTTAGCAATGGTTTGCAGTTAAAAATTATTTACTTTTTTTTTGTGCGATTTTTTATATCAAACTTTAAAAAAAATCAAAAATATATATTATATAGTCAGGGCTTATAAATGAAGGTGATCGGAACCCTGCATGCGCAATAACCTGTTACGCACGCGTATAAAAGAAAGTGAATTTATAAAATTCAATTTATGCACTTATATCGTCTAAAATATGCATGGTAAAAATGCTGTGTAATATTATAATACATTACTGTTAGAAAAAAAAATGTAACAAATATACGGCATTTTTAATAAATAAATATTTTAAACAGTTTTTTGCTTTAAAATTTTCACACTTTTTATGTGCGTATATATATATATATATCATATTATCGAATGCGGTTTAATTGCATTCATATAATTTTTTAGTAAAAATGTTTCTCCATATGCATTTTTTTTAATGCATATATAGAGTTTTTGCAAAGAAACATAAATATTAAAATTAAAAATTCAGTGCAGAAAAACACAAGATGACGCATTTCATGAATGTATGTTTTAATTATATACTCTGCCATGACTTTTAAACATAATTTCATTTCCGCATTGTAAATTAAATAAGTTCCGGTTAGAAATGTATAAACATCATGCTAAGGTTAGTTTGACTGTATATGTATAAATACGACAGGTTGAATAGCTCGTGACCTGCAGGTCTCTTTCTCTCTCTCTCTCTCTCTCTCTCTCTCTCTCTCTCTCTCTCTCTCTCTCTCTCTCGCGGCACGCCATGCACTCTACGGTGCATCATCATCTCTGTGAGATGCAGAGAGAGCGAGATAGAAAGGCAGGTGCAATGATGGCTAGCGGCCAGTATCAGAGAGGCAGCTGCATTTGATATAAAATTATGATGCTCGCGCGAGAGCATACCAAGATTTTTTTTTATTTTTTATTATTATATTATTTTTTTCAACTCGTTCACCATACTTTTGCCTCGCCTGCAAGCTGATGCACTTTAATGCAGCTGGTTTATAAGATGCATTTCTAAATAAAAGTTCATTGAACTTCCATTCTTATTTATTTATATATAAATATAATGCGGTAATTATATGTTTTTATTTCAAATAATTCTGATGGTTTAACAATGTTTACCGTGCGACATTTCATCTCAAGCTGGCAGGTGAAACACAATTGTTATGTGCATCAAAATTAATTACTGATTTTTAATTTTTATAAACAAACCTATTTATGATTGATTAATTATGTTTTGTTTTAAATTCCACAGTAATATCTCTTGCTCATGAATTACTAAAGATTTTTATATTGGAATTAAATCCAAGAAACGAAGCAATAAAAATATATTATTTATATCATATTTTTCTCACTCACCACAAAAATAAATTATTGTTAGCTCATTTATTTCAGCATATTTTGGTCAATATATGCAGCATAATATCTATACTTCATATTTAAAAGTAGTCTTTGCAAATTATAAAAAAAGGAACCCAGCATTATTGAAAAAGCTTCTTTTTTTTTCTCTCTTCTTTTTTTTTACAATTTTTTTTCATTTCTTTTTATTATTATTATTTTTTTTTTTTTTTGGCACATCCAAAATTTAATGTTTTTTTTTTTTTATTCCTCTGAACTTGCGAGTTGCAATATAATAATAATTTAATTCGAAGACAGGTAATGAACAATATTATAATATATATTGAATAATACAGTCATGTTATGTAAATATATTATTGTATAGCATAATAATTATTTATGCTGTTCTAATTTAGTATCATTTATGCTATAAAGACATAAATGTATAGCATAAATTACGTGATTTATTATTTCCTTGCAAATTGGTCCATGAAAAGATGCTGTATATAAGGTTCAAAGAAATCCCGTTAGATGACTCTGTAAGTTTAAAAAAAATGATATCTTGAAATAATAAGATTTTATCATACAACCACCTTGCAGCATGCGTTTACAAAATATAATAATAATAACAGTGACATCATATGACTCACAATCACATATATAGGAGGACACTCAAAAAGTCGGTATTATATATTTTTATTTTAGCAATCACTGTTTTGAATGATGCAAAAAAAAAAGAAAGAATAAGAAGGCGTTATATGTCACGGTTAACAGCTGGGTCAAGAGGTCATCTTTAAACACAAAGCCTCACCCTATGTATTATGTATGGGTCATAATATTGGCTTTATGGCGCACCTAACTAAAGTAACACCACTCTCTCTCTCTCTCTCTCTCTCTCTCTCTCTCTCTATCCTTCACACAGCCCTAGATATGTATATTCTCTTGCTTGCAGTATATGTGTGTGAAATATATCGCGATAATATAGTTATAGCCACTCCGCGACCACGCGGGTGTATGGCATGGGTGTTGTATGAGTTGCTTTCACATCTCTAACACTATAATAAGACACACACACACACACACGCACACACACACACACACACACACACACGTACATGACACACACATTATTACGCGTGTGTACACGGTTATATAAGAATAAATTACGTAATTTATGCTACTATTGCTAAATTAGTACAACATAAATATGCTGTACAATACATAATATTTTTGCTCCATAGGTATAAAGATGTGTTATGCGGTATATATAGCATAAATTATGCTACTTTGAACAAATTATGCTGAAAATGAGCTGTAGCATAAATATTACGTAATAATTTTTGTCCGTGTAGGCTAATAGCCACAAGCAAGGCACACAAAGAGACCCGTCTCTTTTCTCTCTCTCTCTCTCTCTCTCTTACTCGCGAGAGCGCGAGTGAGCGAAGCGCGAACGTTCGCGTTCCCACACTTCTCGCGGCACGTGCACGCGTGATGGGAGTTGGCTTTAGCACTGGCAGTCAGCTTGCTTTATATATAAGTTCACATATGATAATGTGAAAACTACGCAATAATGTTGCCAACTCAACACATTAACAATACTTCACAATAATAATAATAAAGATAACAATAGAGAATCAAACTTCTTATATTTTTGCACGTTTTTCTTCAATATTCTTTGTCTTTTTTTATGTTCTTTTATATATACAACTTTTTTGACAATAGTTTTCATGTAAGTTCCATCATCACGCCCAAAATATTAATAAAAAACGTGATTTTATATTATATGTGAATATAATATGGAACTGTTATAGAAAAATAGTTTGTCGCAAGTTCATTTTTTTTATTTTAGCAATGCAGTTATATACCCTTCAAAAATATAAATCTCTGAAAATCCCTGTTAGCAATATCTGTCGAAATTTATTGCTATTTTATTTTGGCGAACTTCCAATTTCTGTTATTTTTTTCAGAGCTTTCTAAATGTTTAGTTTTATTATTTTAAATTACTTCGCAGTTTTTTGCCCATAATATTTTGGGTTTTCGGAATGCCTATGGATATCATATGGCTCAATCACTTCACATATAGAAGGGTTGCATTCATGTAAAAGTCGACACCATATGTGAGCACTATAAAATAACATTGGCTGGCATGGAAAAATGGCATATTTTGCCAGTTTAAAAATACTTAGTAATTTTTTTTAGGGTAACAGGTTGAATTAGGTTTTCAATTATGTGAGAAAAATAATAACTAAAAGAGTTATACTAATTTCACAAATAAAATATCCAAAAACCAGATTTGTCCTATCCTGTGTTATTCATATAGGTCGTATAGCATCAAATCGCATTGTATATGACATCATGCTCATAATAGTAGTTGAAGTGCAAAGTTGGCGCACGCCGTGATCACTATGAGAATCACGTCCGTGACTATAGGCGGTGAATATGTGGGAGAGTGTGAGTGAGTGAGTGCGCGGCAATGCGGGGCAGGCAGGCAGGCAGGCAGGCTCAATTGTGTGGGAACATACAACCTCCGTGCTTTCTCACGACTCCGAGTCACAAGACACTGGCTACCAGCCAAATCAACACCAACACCACATCACGTCGTATACTAGCTAAAAGTTCACCACTTGTCCATATGTTTAGGTCATGGTGCTCATTATCATATCTAGATAGGAGGAATACTTTTTGGTGTCATCAATATTATCTATAGATGATTTTTATATTTAAATATATTTTGAGCACCAAAATACAAAGGTACCAAATAATATAGGAATTATTATAAGACTTTATAAGACTCGTGCGACGCCTGGCGAGCGACTTTTGAAGACCTGGTGGTAGTGGGGTAAAGTGGCGCGTGGTGGTGGGGATACTGACTTGCTGCCCGCCACAGGCAGCCACAAGGCTTAGGCTAGACGACGCACGAACGAACGAACGATCCCTCTTCTCTCTCTCTCTCTCTCTGTGTTTAGAGCCGCCACCGCACCGCGCAACAGAGAGCGAGCGAGCGTCACTAGCTGAACTAGCGCGCAGCCAGGCAGCACGCATCGTGCGCCGCTCACATTCCATCACTGGAACTCAAAGGAGAAACATCGCATATCGCTCTCTCTCTCTCTCGTACATCAAGTATCCGCTCTCTATCTCTCTCTACGTGAACAATTAAAAGTGTTAATATTTTATATTGATTGATTATTAGTGATGGTCACAGGTGGTGTGAACCAGAATATTGTAATCATGGGTAGCAGTAATCCTGTTGTACCAAGTGGACTTGTCAATAGTAATAGTGCAAGTGGTGCTGGACCTAATAGTGGTGCCATACCATCGGTGGAAACCATGCAACCTAGTGTCGCACGGAGGAGTAGTGAAAATAGAAGGGTAAGTGTCTTTAACATTTTCTCAATATTTAGAAAAAGAAAAAAAAAATTAAAATTAAAAAAAAAAAAAAAAAAAATTAAAAAAAATCAAAATTTTTGAAAAAAAAAATCCAAATTACAATTTCAATGGCAATTATATGTTTTTTAAAAAATTATTTCACTTTTCAAATGGACCACTTACAATGCAATGAAAGGTTGTTGTATTTGTGAGAGCAACTATTTTCCAACATTAGAAAAACACATTAAAAATATTTAAATTTATTTTAAATAGTTCTTTCATTCCAAGTGCTCCATAGAAAGTATAATGATTACAATTTCTACCCCTATGCGACATAATTATCGACTGTTTTCTCTCGCGAAATCTCAATGCGCACTGGCTACATTATAATATGTTCTCACGTAAAACATACAAAGGGTAAAATTAACTAAATCTCCCCCACATGCATGTAACACGCACAACATTTAAATATATATTTTTTAAAAAAAGAAAAAACCCGCTGGCTTAAATCCAGAAAAAAAAAGTGATCCTTATTTTTAAATTCTCACGATATTAAAAAAAATACTGACCCACAAATTATCATCATTTTTCTTTCTACCTTTCAAAAAAAAAATCCTCATTTATTATTATTTTAAACCTTTTCTTACCTTTCGCCTAGAATAAAGGATGTAATTTCATACTATTTTTCTACCTATCCCATAAAACATTTATAAAAAATATATCTTTATTACTATCATTCAAATATAATAAGCATACCGTAAAAACAAAAGAAGAAAAAATTATGTATATAATGACTATTCTGGCTAAGACATTAAAAAATTTGCATTAAGTATTTTTTATTATTATTATGTTTATTTTTTTGTGGACTTATAAAAAAAAAATTCGCACCTTAAAGTTTTAATTTACCTGGCGTACAAGACTTTCTCGAGTGTGTTATTTTGGTGACGAGTGCGGTGCGCGTGAGTTCGATGTGACGGGCTAGTGTTGGCGTGATGCCCGGCTCTCCCAGAGCGATCGCTCTTCTGCTCACGGTGATTTTTAAAATATGCCCCCGGCTAATAGACGTTACGTCTAGCTAGAGCATCACATACACACCGCCCGCGGAATACACTCACTTGTCTCATTTCAAGAAAAACATTTTCGCCGAATCTTTTTATTAGCGGAACCAAAAGAAAAAGAAAAAAAAAATTATATACGCATCATAAAAAATATTTATAATTGCCATAAAAATAGTAATTTATATGTTTTGATTTTATAATACCACTTCTGAATAATAATTAACATGTTACAAACAAAAAAATTATAGATAAAAAGAAAGTGTTAATGAAACAGGCATGTTGTGTTTAAATTAAAAAAAAAAAGTAATTAAATATGATGATGTTATTTTTGACCATATGTTTTTATGATTGTTACAGAGTAATAAACCGATCATGGAAAAACGTCGACGAGCCCGCATCAACAATTGTCTCAATGAACTCAAGTCACTCATCTTGGATGCTATGAAAAAAGACGTAAGTTTATCGCTTTTAACTTTTTTTTTTTTTTCTTAAAGTTTGTTTTGAATGTTTACTGTTCCCACTGGTCGTTATCACTTTTGGCATTTTATGTAGTCAGGTGTGCCTCTCTCTCTCTCTCTCTCTCTCTCTCCCCCAGTGACGTCACACACACAAAGTCACGTTCTCACAATCAACGACTTATTCACTCAATATTTACTCTGTACGTACTGTACAGTACATATAAAAAGTAAACAAATGTACGATAGATAGATGTCTCTATTTTGTGTGTTATTGTTACAGCCCGCTCGTCACTCCAAACTGGAGAAGGCCGATATTCTTGAGATGACTGTCAAACATCTCGAGTCGTTACAACGACAACAGATGGCGATGACCGTGGCAGCAGACCCCAACGTTCTCAATAAATACAGAGCTGGCTTCAGTGAATGTGCTACTGAAGTTGGAAGATTTCTGGGTCGTGGAGATGCTCCTCAACTTGACCCGCACCTCAAACGTCGTCTGCTTGCTCATCTCTCCAATTGTTTGAACGGAGTCGGTTCTCCCGCTTCACCACCTCCCAGCTCACCTGCACCGGCACCCACACCTGAGACTACCACCCCCGTGCAAGTCCAGCTGCCTGCAGGTATCACCGTATCTAATGACGGACAACTTCAAGCCGCGCACAATGTACTTGGTAGCTTACAACTGGTGCCTACACGACTACCTAATGGTGACATCGCGTTGGTGTTACCTTCACATCACTCTGCGGCTCACATGTTCCGCTCTGCCGCCGCTCCTGCCTCCCCATCACCCTCTTCCTCATCATCTGCATCATCAACAGCCTCTCAGTCACCTCCACCACCTCCCCTAGCACCGTTCTCCAGTCGTGGTGCACCCCCAGCGTCCTCACCTTCACCTCTCGGCTTCTCTCTGTCGATGCACAGTGGGTCCCTCAGTCCTAGCAGTACTGCCAGCTCTGATATGCGACCTCTCAGCCCTCCTCTGCAGAAACCTTTGTCTCTGGTGACCAGACGGACCTCAGGGTCCTCCGCAGAGGAAGAGGAAGCCAACAAGCAATGCTGGAGACCTTGGTCTGTAGCGTAAGACACCAATATCAACTTCCTCAAAGTTGCAGCTCTACACTTACACAAATAAATCACGTAATTGATGCTGCACTGAAAAATTACTATCACTAATGTTGCTATTGTGTAATAACAATACACTGAACATCTCTATAACTACTCAATATAGCATAATTACGTATTTATTTTTTATTTGTGTAAAATGGACTTATAATTTCCTTCATTTTAATTTTTACAAGTAAACTATATGATAACTGTGACTGAACTAAAAAATACTGTACAACTTTTATTATTATTATGTAAATTTGATGATTTTTAAATATATTTACTATATAGCTGTTCTGTGATGTACATAAATATTATAATTAATTCTAAGAGCATCATGAGTGCCTTATATACAACAAAATTACAATCGTCTTCCAAGATTTATATGTTTGTATATTATGTTTAATTTTTAAATTAATTAAAAAATAAACTTTTTTTTTAAATAATAATGAAAAAAACAAATTATTTAAAATATTATATAAATAATGTTTGAAAAATAAAAATGCTTTCTATATCTAAATATGTGTTGTTTTTATTTTTATTATAATTTAATTAGTAATTTTTAAGTATAAAGGTGTATTAAAAAATTAGGTTAATTAGCAATATATATATATATATATATATATATATATATATATATATATATATATATATATATATATATATATATATTAAAGTTGTAAACACTGGGTGTGTTTTGTTTAGTAGTTATATAATTCATGCATGTAGGAGGGGAATTAATTAATTGAACTTTTTTTTTTCTCTTGAAAAATAAGATTAATTATGATATATTTCTTAAAATAAATATTAGTACATTAGTACTGTTAATTATGAACATAATAATTAATTTTATGTCATAATTTTGATTAAAATTGACCTTAGCAGTATATTATGATGTGTACAATATAATAATATTATATATTACACGATGGTGAATAATGTAATTGACGAAGGTGAATAATTTTTATACTTTGAAGCTACTGAAAATATCAGCAGGAAACCAAAATTTGTCTTCGCATATAAGATTATTTAAAATTGAGCTTAATTTAAGATTATAATTAAAAAATATATTTTTGAATATAATTAACGTCTTTTTTTTTACATACTAAAATATTTTATTACTTATTTAATGAGATTTAATGTAATTAGAATTAATAACGATGTATAAAATAATTTCATACAATTAATTATCATTATTTACTTTATATATAGTAATTGCGGGCAGTTAAAATAACTTTGATTTGATATTAGAAGATGGATAAATATTTTTTTATTTTTTCTAACAACGGAAATTTTTA
Organism: Ecdyonurus torrentis; assembly: GCA_949318235.1. Classification (NCBI taxonomy): domain Eukaryota; kingdom Metazoa; phylum Arthropoda; class Insecta; order Ephemeroptera; family Heptageniidae; genus Ecdyonurus; species Ecdyonurus torrentis. The sequence continues at coordinate 52,455,951 of OX439129.1, forward strand.
AAAAGTGCATAACTTTCGAGTACAGATTTTATTTATTTTTTATGTCAATTGATTTCTAACGGGGGAGAAAACTTGTAAAGTAGGCAACCCCCGCTATACAATTTCTATTGTAGACCCGGAATTCATGGCATCGTGAATGAGGAAAAGTTTCCATAAAGTTATAAGACCCTATAGCTGTTTTGAGCACAAGAAAGTATAACCAGTACATTCTATTAAAGTCAATACATTACATTACATTTCAGTATTATAATTAATAGATTCAGATTCAGAAAGGGATTTATTTAAAAAAAACACAATACAAACACAATACATAGTTGGGCACAGTACAATCAAGACATCGGCCTTCTCTCCCTTGGGTTAAAAAAAAATGGAAAACACAAATAAAAATACATAGAATAAATATGCACATGAAACCATACTAATAAATGTAAATACTGACTTCAATATAGAATCTGGTTATACTCTTTCTAAAAATGTGCTAAAACAGGGTCTTAACTTTATGGAAACTTCCTGGTTCCTAAAGTTACCTACTTTTACAGTTTTTTAACCCCATGTAGTTTGTGATGGTAAAGAAGGGTTAAGGGATATTGATGATCCTATATTTCATGAATTTTACGTTTTTTATTTAATTTTGTTGTGTTGCCTGTGTTGATATCCCACGCCGTGCTCATATCAGTGCAAAGTAAGGGAGGTGTGTAATATTATAAGAACGTACGTCGTATGTAGTACGTGCGTGTCTAATCACACTTTGTCATCGTGAAGACTAACTTGAAGTACGTACGTGTGACCATAAGCATTATATTATATAGTTGTGAGCCGCAACACGCACACACACATACAAGTAGCTCATGTCACCATCACTCTCACATTGTATCGTCATCTCTATAGCGAGGCTCGGACTGGGTTGATAATATCAGGTCGTCGTGTTAGCCAGCAAGTGCCTGCCTGCCTGCAACACGTGTGCTGTGCTGTGCGGTGACTACTGCAGATTTCTCTCTCTTTCTCATGAGAGAGTCACACTCACTATAATGGTCATTACATCTAGGTCATCGTGCTATGCGGGCACACCTACCTCATGGGTGCTATTTTCTTCTTTTATATGCGGTCAATTATTTTGTGACTGATTTTATCCTTTATCACATTTGTAATTTATAAAAACTTCATAACCCATATATGATGAATGTGCAAAGAAATAGCGTTAGAATGCGCTTCGACTCCATACTGCGGAGCAATGAATAACGTTGCTCAGCATAGAACAAAACGTCGATTTTGGCTATATTTTCTTTCAAATTTGGGTATAATTTTTTGGTTGTTATTCTTTATTTATTCATTCATATACTTGAAAACCTAATTTAAAACCCAAAAAAAAAAAAAAAAAAAAAAAAAAAAATCAAAAGTTATCATATGAAAAGTTACTGAACTATAAGCAGTTCTAATATGAACTGGCAAAATAAGTCATTTTCCCATAGCGGCTCATGTTATTTAGTGCTCACATATGACGTTGACTTTTATATATGAATAAAACCATACCATATGGAAATTTATGTAATATAAAAAAAATAATTAAACTTGCATTTTTGTATATTATATTTGTTAATATCATAGCATATCAAATTTTATCTCGTTATTTCATCAGTGTTGGTTATTATATTACTGCGATTGCAATATGAAGATTTTAGCATAAATGTAGTAAGTGAGGCTGAGTCATTTTATCACGTGGAGGTGTGTGTGAGACTAGAGAGAGAGAGAGAGAGAGAGCACGCACTCCCTGCCGCCTGGCCTGCCTAGCCTGCCTTGTCTCGCAGTGACGTGGATGCTGGAGAGATGAAGTCATGTGCGTGGTAGTGGCGAGCACCACACGAGTTTATACAGCCATATAAAATATAACTCAAGACCTTTTGGCTAGAATCTCTCTCTCTCTCTCTCTCTCTCTCTCTCTCTCTCTCTCTCTCTCTCTCTCTCTCTCTCTCTCTCTCTCTCTCTCTCTCTCTCTCTCTCTCTCTCTCTCTCTCTCTCTCTCTCTCACTGTATTTTTTTTACTTGACTCAACATTTTAATCACTTTAGTCAGTGCAAACATGTTTTGCAAAGCGGTCAAGGATGTCATATTCTTTTCCTATATTATTTCTTAAGGTGAATATGATAGAATATAATAAAGTCAGGCATTGGATACCTGTCATGTGAGAGAGGGTTGACTTGGACACGTCAACCGGAAATACTGTCGGGTGTCTCACCTTTTTACTTTTTTAATAAGTATATTATATACGACTATTTATTGTATAGTTATTTATTCGTTCGTTGGTTCGTTCGTTGGTTCGCTGGTTCGTTCGTTCGTTAGTTCGTTGGTTCATTCATTCATTCATTCATTCATTCATTCATTCATTCATTCATTCATTCATTCATTCATTCATTCATTCATTCATTCATTCATTCATTCATTCATTCATTCATTCATTCATTCATTCATTCATTCATTCATTCATTCATTCATTCATTCATTCATTCATTCATTCATTCATTCATTCATTCATTCATTCATTCATTCATTCAATGATTTCTTTACTTATACTTATTTAAATATTTATTTATTTATTTATTTATTTATTTATTTATTTATTTACTTATTTATTTATTTATTTATTTATTTATTTATTTATTTATTTATTTATTTATTATTTATTTATTTATACATTTAGACACTCTCACATACACTATATTACAAAGATTAAAAACATGCTGTTAAATTCGTGCGAACAAGAGCGAGAGACATAATAATATCAACTGATACAATATACCTTAACTGATATGCATTTTGATATAAATATATTGTGATTGTAGGATGAAAGAAATGAATAAATATATTTGAATATACTATAGTCTGGTATATACAACCCACGCTATAGGTTCACCACGTCCCATAGTATAAATGTGGGAGGACCAAATATGTGGAGGAGCTACTATAGCTAAGGGGCAGCATCGTAATTTAACATTATAATATGCAAATGAGATAATATACATAATATAATAAAAATTTCATGTATATGTAGTTCTTATTATAAATAAAGTAAATAAAATTATACAGTTATGTGTTGACACTAATTTAGTTTATATCCAATTTTCTTACTGAGCTTCAATTACTTTATTATTGTAGTCGTATTATGTTTTTCAGGTATTGATATGCTAAATATGATGAAAATAAAATTGAAATGATATCTGTTTAAAATAGACTCCTTTCACATCCTTGCGCATTGTCGCCATATTTGTGGTGCCTAATGCATTGTCCAGCATAGGGGAAACATCATTTCTCCTAATTTTTCACATAAAAAGAGATTTTATTTTAACTGAATGAATTTTTCTCCATATTCTTGTATAGCTTATTATAGGAGCTATTGATATAAGGCTTTGATTGAGGTTTGAAGCTTCTTTTGCTATTAAAAAAAATAACGATGACGTTTTTCCTATGCTGGCATACGTATTCCTGACCATCAAAATGATGGCTCTTAAATATGAGTGCAACCGGTCTACCCATATGAAAAAACAATGAAAATTTAAATATAAAGAGACTTAGAATAATTTCTATTATCATTTAAAAAAAAACTCATATTTTTTTCTTTACTTTTATTTTTATGGCTTGAAGATATGAAAACAATTTCGTTTTACTATAATATAATAAAGAATATATACTAATTTTTTTACTAATGTTTCTTTTCGCTCCGGGTTAAAATAAATTTGGTTGTTTATTTAAGCTTAACTAATAAAAAATATATATTAAAGTAGTTTTTGAGAGATGCTATATACGAAGTATAAAAAGAAAATATAAATTTGCATATTTTGTATTATTTACCCGCAGCATGAAGAAAGAGAGTAAAATTTATTTTGTCGGCGTTGCTTAGAGGCGCGCGTGCTCATGTGGAAGCACCTGCTAAAATCTTTAGTATCATCAGCGAAATAGAAGAGAGAAGAACTAGCTATAGCCAAAGTATTTCTTAACTTTATTGGCCCACCCTGTTGTTTTATGTGTGTGTGTGTGAACACTCAAGCTAGCAGCTCGGCAGACGAGTCGTGGAGAGAGATAGAGAGAGAGAGAGAGAGAGAGAGAGAGAGAGAGAGAGAGAGAGAGAGAGAGAGAGAGAGAGAGAGAGAGAGAGAGAGAGGTGATAAATAGATTTGGCAATAGAAACGATCGACCTCACACTAAGTTTTTTTTTTTTTTTTTTTTTTTTTGGTAATGATGAGCGAAAGATCTCCGTGAACATAAGATGCACAATTTATATTCTGACACGCTTCCCATATAACTTATCTCATACATAATGTACTTAAACTGTATTAAAAGTATACATATAATATATATATATATATATATATATATATATATATATATATATATATATATATATATATATATATATATATATATATATATATATATATATATATATATATATATATATATATATATATATATATAGTTACATTTATATAAAAGTTGACGCCATATTTGAGCACTTTAACATGGGTTGGTAAGGGAAAATTACCAATTTTGTCAGTTAAATAATATTTAGTATATTAATATTTTTGAGAGAGCATTATTGCTGCTAATCAATTAAGAATTCTAGTATATGCAAGAAAAATTTTTTTTTAAAAAATGCCAGAAAAAAAAAAATGACATTTGTCCTATACGATGAGCAATGTATATGAACAATGCTATTCGTTGCTCTAGTATGGCGTCGAAGCGCATTCCCATGCCTGGTCACAATATTTTAAACTGCATAATTTATTTTGCTGTACATATACATAAGAATTTCTTATGTATACTGTATATGTGTAGCAAAATAAATTATGCAGTTTTAAATATATAAGAATATAATATTCTTATCTCTATATAATATATACGTATATACACGTGCATATACACGTATTATATTATTAATATACGTATATACTTGCAGTCTCTGGCTTATGTTCATTTTTATATTATGCACTTCTTTTATATATATATGTAAAGTTGGCAAACAATCAACAAATTAATTTATTTTAAAACATCATTCATTATTTTGCAAAAGGTTTAGTAATTCATAAGTGTGAAATGATTTTAATTTCCCAAGTGCACGTATGTAGTTAGTTCTTATTAATAAGCAGCATGTTTTGTATGATTCATAAGAAGTGCGGAGGTTTGAACGTAACTTTTGTCGCAAGAGGGCAGCATTACCTAGTCAACCGATGCAAGGGTCACTTTTTTTTTCTAATTTGTTGTTTAACTTTTTTTTTTTTTTTTTTTTTTTACTTTCGTTTTATTATAATATAATCTTTGACTTGAAAACTACACAGAGACAGACAGAGAAATATTAAATATAAGTACAGAATGTATATTTAATAATGAATCATATTTATAGATCGATGCCCCCAACAGTGAACTGTTCGATTCTGGATCAATATTGATAGATTTTAATGAACATTTGATACATTTGATTAAGATTTGATATCATGTAAAAGTTAACATTATGGCTATACCAGCTCATGCAGTTATCTACAAATATGTTAATTGTTGCGATATATTGTATAATATACCTGAGAGATTTTATATACCAATATTCGATTAATCTTAAATAATCGTTTGTTTAACCAAGAACTGACAATTAAAACGGGCGATATTTGTGGGCGATAATGAAAACTTAACTTGTCTTGGCTATATTTACTTTGCAGGAGCCATGTTTAATTTTGTATCCTGGAGGTTAGCCTAATTGTTGGTTCTCTATGAACTGCAGGTTGCATATAACAAACTTCTGCAGGGGGCGAAGCAATTTTTTCATTTTATTGCTTTTGTACCCTTTGAATTTATATTTTTTTGCAATAACACTTTTGTTTTTGTTTTTGTTTGAATTGAAATGAAAAATCTTGCATTTAACAATAATTCTTCTCCCCCCCCCCCCTCACTTTTTCTTTGATTTTATAATTTTGCAAGAAATTAGACCATTTTATTGGCTTATAATGATAAAAAAAAACAAATTATAATTGCTTTTAAGAAAAGTATTGCTTTTTCCTATTATTATTATATTAATAATATTCTTATGTGTATCAAGTATAGTAATACAATAAGTATTAACTATGAAAGTCTATATGATATAATTATTTTTATAAAATCAAAATTTTACATATAATATAGTATTTATTACTGAAATATAATTATACTAATTACTAATTGTGAGCTGCAACATAATTGAAAACTATAAACCTCTTAAAATAGAATCAGTTTACATTAATTAGTTATCAAGATATATATATGTAAATATTCTATATAATATATTGGAATAATTTTTTTAATATTTCTATATTAAAATTTTATTTATAGTGAATAGATCCTTGAAAACTTTATAGTCTATGTAATATATTATTATATATTTCTTGGGAAAACAACAATTTTACTATATTTATTTAACTGAAATTGATAAGTCTATAATTCTAATATTGTAATTTGTTTATATTTTTATTTATTACAATAAAAAATTATTTTTGATGATCAATACAATCTTTAAAAGTTATATAATAGTCTAATTCTATTTCTTGAAAAAAATCAAAAATATTACTAATTATTTTCTAATTACTATAATTTGATATATAATCAAATTCTGAGATAGTATATATTGGAAATATATTGAATATTTCATTCTATTTTATTATACCCTTGAAAAAATCTCAAACATCTTATATACAAATTTCTTGGAATAATTTTTTAATGACTATAAATATGAACTTCCATGGACATACCTATATAACTTACTTACCTGAGCTACAGATTATTGAAATTACGATGAGATCTTGTGCGGTCTACAGATCAGCATAATTTAATTCATATGTATATGAGCAACTTTTAAAACAACCTATCTCTCTCTCATGTATATAATAATAATAATAACATAATATAATATAAAGTTATTATAAAATTAGAAGAACATTAAATAATTTTTATTTTTAAAACATTAGAATTTTATGTTTATTTTTAAATATAATAATTAAACTATAATTATTTAAAATTTTAATAATAGTATATATCTAATTTTTTTGTTTTTAAATAATTTACATATACAAAAATTGTTGGTAATCTTATGTTACAACTATATTAGCTTTTTACTAAGCTATAATAATTTTTTGTGTCATGTTTCAATGCTAAAAGTCTTTGCCATTAATTTACTGGTATGCATGCAGCAGGTATATATATGAAATAAATTATCCTCATGCCAAGAGGAATAAAATGAAGTAATCATAATCAAAAATATTTTTTTTATTCTTGTTTTTCATCTTGTCCCTAAAATTTTAATATCTAAATGAATTAAGATATTATTGTTTGACTTCATTAGTTTTTTTTTTTAATATTATAATTAGCATAATAATTAGCATAATAAGAAAACACAAGTGAGTACAGCATGTTAATAATAATAAAATCAACTATGTTAAATCTTTATTATCTTCTATATAAAGTATAAGATTTATAATTTAATGTGATGTTGTGCTGTGGTAATTTTTGTTATGGCGCGATGAAAAGTTACTTACAAAATTTCATCTGACTGGCCTGTAATAATTGAGAATCATGATTTTGTTATTAATTCATGAAAAAAAAATTTGTTATGAAGAAATTGTTATATGTGTATGTAAAAATTATACAATTAAAAACTGTAGGTGATTAAAAAAAACATTCTCAATCAAATAACTCTACCTCTTTTTTTTTTAAGTAATAATCATATACGGTGTTAATTATCTTGTGAAATATAAATCAAATTTTCTGTGGTAGCAGCTTTTTTTTTCCATTATGTTGATATTGTATATGCAAATCTCTGAGAGTTGAGAGAGAGAGAGAGAGAGAGAGAACGCAGCAATGGTACCTTTATATATAAGCCCTGGCCAAAATACGATCACAGATTTTTACAACCGGATGCAACCCCTTTTTCTGAAAATTTCCCCATAGATAAACATGCACCAAAATTGTCCTGGTGATCAATGTAATGTTGAAGTTAATACGTGTTTAAATTTTATTTCTATAACTTGATTAGAATACGAGAAAAGTGGGTACTTCCGGTTGTAATGTCCTCTCTTCTTATTTTGGTAATTAATTAATGTGTGTAGCGAAAACATATTTCGAGCGTCGTTTGTGATTTTACCCTATATCTTCAAAAAGTTTTACTTCCAGTAAATTAAGAAAAAAAAAACAAAAACATAAAACTTAAAACTATTTTTCCGCTATTAAAATGCAAAAAATAGCAACAATGAAGATTAAAAATACTCATCAACCGAGTGAAATGCATTTTCGCTATACCTTATATAAATTATCTAATAACTTAATAAGCTCTCTACTTTTGATAGAGATTATATAGGAAACAGAGTGAAATTATCAATATATAAAAGAGAGCGAGAGAGAGAGAGAGAGAGAATAATAAATTAGCCAACACATGTCTGTCAAACGCAAAGTGACATCAGGACGTCAAGCATATACACACACACAACAGAGATGAAAAAAACAAAACAAGGCGCGGTGTCAACTTAATCTGCTATTTAAGCTGCCTTATAAATAAAAAATAATCGACCTCCACTCTGTCTCGTGATATTTGCCACACACACAATGTTATTGTCACATTTATAATAAACATGAAGTAGTGACGAAGCAAGCGCAAAGAGGTGGAGTATGCATATGACTCACTTTTACTTACAACAAAGATGCAATTCCTCTTTTGGTCTACCACAACTTTTGTCGCGCAATATATATATACGTAATAATATCTGATCTGATGGTCACTTACTCATAAAACGTTCTTTTTTTTAATTATATACTATTGTATAAAATATACTCTTTTTTTGTTGTTGTATTTTGCTGCATATGGTATCTGGAAAAGATTTATTTTAATTACTCAATAATGTTTTTGGGAATGTGATTGTGTATGTCAGTATATATATTTTTTTGTGCAGTGGGTTTTCTGCTTTTCTCATTTTGCTTTGACCTCGCCCAAAGCTTTAGAAAAAAAAAAAAACGTGATGTCTGAAGCAAGACACGCGGAGCAAAACAGGCGGCACGACAAGACGAGAGAGAGAGAGAGAGAGAAGGAGATCAACAGGCTGCGGTATGCAAGACCAAATACACCCACCCATCCACCCAACCCTCTCTCTCTCTCTCTTACTCTCTGCTGCTTTATAGTTTAAAAAAAAGGTTGTATATTAAAGTGCGTGGGAGGGGTGAGTCACGTATAAAACGTGCACAAGTCAGAGTCACTCAACGTGGGAAGTTGAGCGAGCGAGCGCTTCTGTCTTGCTCTAAACATGCACGAATTGTCTGCACTCTCACGCTATAGTCACAAACAAAAACTTCACCGCCCCACGCGCACACCTTCTTCAACTTCATCATCACAAAATAAAATAAAAAAAAGTCGTCTTGATGAACGTGATCTTAAAGGTATAGATGACAAAGAAAAGAAATTGTCTGATCGAAGAATATATCTTAACATGTCTTGAAAATCAACATTGATTTGACCAGAAACTTAGATTTCTAATTTATTTTTAATTGTTTGTATAAGTGACCTTTAAGGAGTCACCTCTGTATATGACGTCACAGCTCCCTGGGTTTCTGATTTGGTTTCATAATTTTGTTATCTGATTGGCTGGAACACAAATTGCACTTTTAACATCACGTGGTTTCCTTTTCCGGCACTTATTTTTCTGCTTATTGGGTGCTTATGCTAACTTTAAAAACCGGAAACGGAAGTGCCGGAAAAGGAAACCACGTGACGGTTAAAGTTGGAGAAAACTTCACGCCAGCAGCAAGCTATAGGTCTGAGCCATCTTCAACTTTTAAGATCACATGGTTTCCTTTTCCGGTTTTTAGTGTAAACATAAGCACTCATTAGCTTTACATAATAAAAATGTCAAAGTTAAATCACATTCGCAATAGTTTGTAAAATCCAATCAGAAATCCGGGTGGCTGTGACGTCATATATAGATAACTCCATAACGGTCACTTATATAAATAATTAAAAATAAATTAAAAATTAACTATTCTGGTCAAAATCAATGTTAATTTTTATATATGTTAATTTCTAATCTTCCATTAAATAAATTATTATACATAATGTTGTCTATGCCTTTAAAGATAAAATGTTCAGATGACGTCACACGTATAGTCGCGGCGGTATTATTAATCTCGCGCCCTAGTATAATGACCTTCGACATTGAGTATGAACATATTTATCGTCAGTCAAAAAGTTTATAGTCGCTCGCGCGGCAGTTACTTATATACTTCGCCATGTGTTTCTCTATATGGAGTGAGCACCATTATCACCAACATAAGACTCCCACAGTCTTGTATAGCCTTGTTGTTCATTCGATACACACTCCAAGTTTAGCGACACACTCAAATATGAAATTTGTTATATTGTGCTCTATCTGTCAATCATAGTTTTTTTTTATATATCACGCCGACAGCGGAAACAATAATGTATAATCATGTGATGTCTGTGCATGATCTATGTATAAAAATTGCAATGGCTGCTATCAGTGGTGACGTATATAGCATCTATTAGAGGAGTGCTATAAGGCCCTATATACTAGTATACTTTAATAATAGTAATATATATATATAGTAATTTTATAATAGTAATTTAACATTACAGCTAATAAGAAGAAACACGTTTTTTTTCTTTTTTTTTTATTATTATTATTATTTTAAGAAAACTATACTGCACCGATTTCACAAACGGACAAAAATTAATACTTAATTATGCTAGCACATGTTCAGCACAATTTGTTCAATACAGCATAATATATAATGCTATAACTGCATATAATAACTATGTTACATATATAGCATAAATATTATGCTAAGCATAATTACTTTTGTTTTTCCAATTTATAGCAACATAAAAACGCATGTTATATAATATTTATTTATATTTTATAATGCATAATATAAATTACGTATAGTTTATTATTTACACGCAGAAAATTTCAAATGAGGGATACCATCGTAGACATATACCTGTATGTCTATGGGGTATATATGCATATAATTTAACGTGTTTTAAGCCACTAATTTATATTGGTGTTCGTAGACCCTGTTTTTCGTGCTCAAAACCACAAATAAATGACGATCGCACCTAATGTGTTATAAATGGAATTGCGCATTTTTTGAAGCAAGGGAACAGTATTTCAACATCATTAATATTCTTTTCATTTTCATCGCCGGGTAAGAAGTATTATTCTGTATTCTTTATTATATAATGCATTATTCTTTCAGACTGATAAAAAGAAGAATAAGGAGCGAATATCTTGATCTGTTTTTCTCTGAATCTTTTCTAGCATACGTTATGGTGTATTTCAAAACGATGAAAAGTCAAATTATAATGATCTTAATGATGAATGCGGAGGGTGCGGCGTATTATATCTTGTGGTCTAGAGAGAGAGAGAGAGAGAGAGAGAGAGAGAGAGAGAGAGAGAGAGAGAGAGAGAGACGACTGACTGTAATGTGATTAAGTTAGATATACAAACTTCACGCATGCACGAGGATTTAACGACTTTTTGTTGTGTGGTGAACACACACACATACACACTGCCACACGTGGCCCCCTATCTCCCTCCTAATGATGACCAACACATGACTGACTATATGTGACGTCACTGGTGATCAAGTATATATTAACAAAATATCCTCATTCATTTCGCGTATATATATATATATATATATATATATATATATATATATATATATATATATATATATATATATATATATATATATATATATATATATATATATATATATGACTCCAGTGAGGTATCATGGGGTAACAAAAGGAAATATTATGAAGGAGGAATAAATTACGTAAAACTAATTTATTTTGTCTTTCATTAGCGTATATGTCATGATTTTTATAGTCTCTCTCTCTCTCAGTTTATTGCATAGAAAACATTACAACACGTAAAAATAAATAACATAATTGATGCTTCATTGAACACTTGCTATATTGTAGAGCACAGTTGTTGCTATTTTGTAATAACATTAAGTAATTATGCTGAATATCTGAACTATTATGTTATGTAGTATAATCATAATCATTGTTCAATATGTAGTATAAATTATGATTTTAAGCATAAATGTTGCTGCATTGAGCTATAGTATAGTTTATTACGCATTTATTTTTGTCTGCGTGATTAAAATCCCGAGTTTTCAATATTTTGCGTACTTATTTAAATTACATGTTTTATTCTCTCTCTCTCTCTTTCTCTCTCGCATGATGGTACACGATGTAATGAAACCTCTCTACTTTGTATATGTATAATTTATTTAACAAAAAAAATGATGATTATTTAAATGTTACGCAGTTGTATATTATTAAATGTGCGAGACATTTGATTTAAATCACTTAGTATAGAAATCACTGCGGGCCGGGTTTCAATCAAAGAAAAAAAATTTCCATTGCTGATGGCTAGATCTGTGACTTGACGTGTAATAGCTCTATTATTTGTAATTTAAAATAAATCAAAAGACAAATGTAAGTGGTGTCGTTCACTCGAGCTATAGGCGTACGCACGCAACATCAATCTTGAGAAAGGTCATCTTGGTGACCACTGACCCCCCCCCCCCCCCTCTCTCTCTCAATTCTCTAGGAGCCACGTGCGGCACTTTGTCATGCATGGGAAACACGAAGATTGACCCTCCAGCATTTCTAATGTGACGCAAAATATCAAAGCTAATTAGAAAACAACACACAAAAAATTTTTTTTTTGTATTTTAATTATTTTCTAAATATTCAAAGCACGCAAAAATGTCTTACTTGTTAGTTTAAAAAAAAAAAGGGTTTTTGTGTGTTATGGATTAATAATCATTAAAAAATATTTGTGCGTGAAATGTTTCTGGTTTTCGTGTATGGTCATTATATATATTTTTTATCTATAATATTAAAAGGTTTATCATAAAAAGATATAGTGAAAAAATAAAGACATAAACGTGGAGGATTTTTAAAAATGTGGAAAACTTTTGATTACAATTATTTATATCAAAGTGAAATAATAATAATAATAGAGGGGGGGGGGGGGAGGAGTTTAAACTTTGAAAAAATAATGGCAAAATATTTAAAATGTCTTTTTCTTGTATGGTTAGAAAATGCTAAGGATCTATTTAGAAATGTAATGACAGATATCTTACAATATCAGCAATTTTCTCCACCTTGTTTGGAGTGAAGGAAAAAAAAGCAGACGAAATTTGTTGCATTGAAAATTTAGTGCCGATATTGTTATACATAATAATAAACAACTTTCAATACTTCATTTAATTTCTAATATATATTTTTTTATTTAAAATATATTTTTTAATTTAACATGGTGTATAAAATTGAATAAGTGTTAAAAATTTAACACCTTTAACTTTAAAAATCAATTTTGAATTGTTATTAAATTTCCTCGGTGCAATATGGGCGATCAGTTTCGGTGTTCAAGTTATTTTTCTTGTATATATATCAAAAAGATTTTGATGTGCGTGTGTCTATGTGTAGTGATGAAGAAAAGGTTGAGTATAAAGTAAGCATGACCAAAGTTATAGGAAAGTTCACTCACCATCAGAAAGTTTACCGCCTTCAAGCAAAGAAGCATTCACTATAATAGACGGAGGCGACCCTCCTCACATTTTTTTTTTTTTTTTTTTTTTTTGTACGACTAAATCGGAACGAATTATCTGTAATAGTCTCGAATTTTTGGCTCCTATAACAGATGAAATTTTTCACATATAATATTTTTTTCATGACAAGATTTTTTAAATGCATCATAAATTTTCTGCAGCTGCATTATTTATTGTTAAACGTATAAAATCAGTGCAAAATCAATTTGAAAGCTTACAACAAAATATTAATAAATATATAAAGTTTAAGTTAATCGCAAGATGATAGGTGTATTAAAATATTCTATTACGTATAATTATATATTTAAATAGAAAATCTTTGACTTTGGACATCACCGAAGTAGATTATTATGCATAAGGAGTGCAAAGTAAAAATATTATAATTAACTTCATTTTTTTGTACGTGTATATATCTCAATTTAGAAAGAACAATTAGTAGATTAAAGCATGAAATATATTCATTAGATTATAATTATTATTTTTTGTTATATAACAAATGGTATGCAGAATTATTCATGAAGTAAATGGAAAAAAAAGTTTATCTTCTTTTAAAAATTATAATATTTAAAAAAATATATATAGTTTTTTACACTTTAAAAAACAATTTAATAACATGGAAGAAAAAAGTACAAAGTAATATTTAAAAAGACTCCCAAGAAGAAGTGATTTTCATTTATAAGTAATGAAGCATTATTATATGAGTTTTTATATATACCACAGGAGTTGCGTAAAACGGAAGAGAGAGAGAGAGAGAGGGAGAGAGAGAGAGAGAAGTTATCAATCAAACAGGTGCGCTCTCTTCTCTTTATATTTTGCAAAAAAAAAAGCAAAGGCAAATGAAAGCACAAAATACCTCTGGCCTTTTTACTTACGGGCAAAAGAACAAGTAAAAAAGAAAAAAGAAAAAAGAGACGTATCTTACTCTCCCTTATATTGCAAAGGCGACTTATATATATTTATATACACGACATATAGCGCCGTGTGTGGCCCCAATACAAGAGGAATACGTTCACAAAACCGCGTAATCGTGCCTAAAGCGATTTTGATTTTATATATATTTGAAACTGTATAATTAACTTGACGTACTATACCATACCTATACGCGATATATATGCGGAGCAAAAACAAAAACCTTATTCTCTTCCTACTGTCTTAATTTTCCTCTAAATGAGGGAAGGAGGAGCATATCATGAACGATTATTATTTGATCACGTATTTTGTCTACAATGTTAAGTTTTGATTTCCTCTTGCTTATATGATATAGAAATTATATAGACTTTATTATTGGATAAATATATTGATGGGATACCTCTATAATTATTTGATTTGTCAATTTTGGTTATTTAATGTTCAGTTTTAAACTAAACACAGTCAGACATTGAAGACAATGACTATATATGGTGATTTCATTCATGTTAAAGTCGACGTCATAAGTGAGTACTAAATAACATTGGCTGCTATAGGAAAATGACACATTTTGCCAGTTTAAAAATACTTATATAGCAATTTTTTTGAGAGCATTGATGCATTGTTAACAGGTTGAATTAAAGTATATGCAAGAAAAATAATAATGACCAAAAAATAGCTCATTTTCCAAAGAAAACAGCCAAAAACTACGTTTGTCCTATGCTAAGCAATGTTATTCATTGCTCAAGAAGAGCATCGAAAAGCACTCAGAATGACGTCATGCGTGACACCCTCTATATCACATGAATTGATATCATAATTATTCTAAAAAAATGCATTTCGATCATTAAAATAACACTTTATACTTTTCATATATAGCGCTTTCGATTATCCATATTTTATCGTATCTGAATTTGTCAATTATGATTTACAATTCTTATATTTTTATTTGTTAGCTATTTTTTATTCTTTATTTTGCAGGATCAGATTTAAGGGGGTACTTGCACTTTTTTGTTTTGTTTTTTTTTTTGTTTGTTTGTAGTGATCAACTATTTTCTTTTTATTTCTTATGGTTCATTATATTGATTTCACAAATAAATAAGAGGAAGAGAAAGAGAAAGAGAGACAGACTCAAAGACAGAAATAAGTTTTACACTATACGTTTTTTTTTTTTTTTTTAATTAAAGTTAAAAATGTTAAAAACAATTAATTCAAGTAGATTTTATTTTCATATACATAAAACTTTTTTTTTCTTTCATTTTCAATTATGTTTCATAAATTTTATATTTGACACTTAAATTAAACAATAACCAACTAATTGCTATCATATCAAATTAAAATGTTAAAAACTTTCCATATCATGCAAGGCAATAAGATATAACTTCGTGGTATTTACAAGCTGAATGCAAACTATATTTTGTTTTAAACTGCGTAATGATAGGGTGTGATACAAATACAAAGGCACATTTCTAATTAAATTATTTAATAGTAATTATAAGTCATTAACCATTTATATACATCACAATCGCGCAGATGTTTCTTTTTTCATGTTTTAAAAAAAAACTTTATTAATATTGCAGAAAAAAAAAACTTAACTATAGATATTCAAGATAGATCTTAATTAAAAACAATATAATGATGCAAATGAAAAAAAAAAAAGTATTAGTAAATTGAAATGTTGTTTAAGGCCACCCACAAAGTGAACACTGATTACCCTCTATCTGTATTTAATCTGCTTTGCAATTTATATATCACAAAAAAAAAAAAAAAAAAAAAAAAAAAAAAAAAAAAAAAACGTTTTGTAGGGAGCACGGTATACAAAATACATATTTTTTGTTTTTGTAATTTTCAATTTTTCACACCAATTTTTATCTTCTTTTCATACTAAAAATAATTGTGTTTTTGTTGTTATATATACAATTATTATTATATAAAATAAGTGTGCGGAATATTAATGTATATAATGTAAATATATATATTTTTTATTCTTGTTTTTTAAAGAGAATTTTTCTTATTAAAAATGAGTTCCGGAATGTTCATTTTTTTTTCGACGTGATTTTTTTTACATGAACTCGCGTGTCGATGGATCTTCATTCTCTCTCTCTCTCTCTCTCTCTCTCTCTCTCTCTCTCTCTCTCTCTCTCTCTCTCTCTCTCTCTCTCTCTCTCTCTCTCTCTCTCTCTCTCTCTCTCTCTCTCTCTCTCTCTGTCTCTTCAATTTAACTACTGACCCCTGCAGGTGCCCCCTCTCTCCCTCCACTATAAACTGACCACCTCCACCACTCCAAACCCCCGTGTTTCTTTTCTTTTCCTCCATGCTCCAAGCTCGAAGTCAGCTATAGCAGTTTAGGTAAAAGGTAAACAATAGGTCGTCACTAGACTTGGTGGTCCACGAGAAGCGACATCAAAGTAAAAAAGCCGCTCACCTGATGCCCCATACAAATATTACCCCTCTATGTGACGTCACAAACAAAAGTAACTCCCTGATATTGTCTCATGGATAAATAATAATTTTATTACAAATCATAAAATGTTCCTGCAGGGGTTAAAATATAAAAAAAAAGTCACAATATCAACTCGCCCACACATTACGTTCAACATTTTCAACTCTCTTTTTTTTTCTCCTTATACCTTCAAGGTAAATTTTTTTTTTAAAGAAAAATATTAAAATATTTTTCAATTTAATTTTTTACGACATTATTATTATAATGTTACTTTATATATATATAATTTTTTTCTTCTTCTTTTTAAGAAAATCAATTTCAAGCGGTGTGTGGCTACATAACGTTTTAATTTTATATAAATTTTGACAAAAACGTGTTTGAAAGCTATCATTTTTGTATCATATATAAAAAAATCTATTAAGCTTTTATGCGAAGTAAAAATATGATATTATTATAAAATTTTGATGGTATAAGAAAAGGAAAAATGAAGAACAATAGAATGAATGACTAAGGTTAAAAAGTGAACATCACTCATGCATTTTTGGTCTGCGAGAAGTTTTAATGATGAACATGTCTATATCAAAAAACAACAAAAATAAATTGAAAAATTACGCTCTCTTCAAATGATGCATTTTTTATATATATTATTATTTAATATAATCACTGATCTATATAGATGAAATGAGTTTATATAAGTTAAACAATAAGATCAAAAGTTTACGGGACAATTTATAGGTGCAATTTTGCAAGTAGGGATAAAAATAAATATATGCTACGTATAGATAATATAGGATGGTTGCATTCATAAAAGTCGACGCCATATGTGAGCACTGAATAACATGGGCTGATATGGGAAAATAATACAGTTTTCAGTTTAAAAATATTTATATTGGCAATATTTTTGAGAGCATTGATGCGATATTAATATTAGGTTGAATTAGGATTTCATTTTTTTTTTTTTTTTTTCATGGAGTAAATTGTATATATCACATGAAGATTAGCAATGGAAGGTTATCGGTTTAAAAAATTATTAAAAAATTTCTATTAAAACACGTTAAAGTATGTCTATAGTGTATTTCTCATTTAAATTTCTCTGAAATGAATGGTGTATAGCTTTCTCAAAAATCGCAAAAAAAAAAAAAAAAAAAAAAAAAAAAAAAAAAAAAAAAAAAAACTGCGTTTTCCCCCATAAGCGTATTTTTATTAAGGGACCCTTATAGCTTTCCCCGCGTCTCCCCCCGCGCGCTAAACCGATAAGATCCAACACAAAATTTCATTTTTTTATATTTAATAATTCCATGATTTCTTCACCATTAATTTTATGTTATATTTAAGCTCACCTTATTATTTAAAAGTATTTTAAGTTAAAAAATAGAACCATATTTAAATTACCATTTTCCCCACATGCCACATAAAGAAGCTACAAAATTTTAGAGAAAATTACCCCCCAAAAATTGAGATAATTTAAATATTTAAAATAAACTTATGCAGCAGTATAGACAATTAAATGCAAAAATGTTGTATGATTTATTCATAATAGTTAGTTTGAATAATGCTCGCGCCCTATCTACACAATATAATGCATTTGTTGCCTGGAGGAGAGGATGCATCAACTAAGTCGGTAACTTGAAACTAGTTCAATAATAACAAAAGACTCTCTATAGATATATACTTTGGCGTCAAGGGTGGGGCTGTGTCATATACCTCACAGCTACATCTTCTATTTCAAGTAATTAATATAGTATAGAGCAGTGTGGACCATACATACACTGACAGAATGAACATCTAATGTACATGCTACACTGAGAAAAAAAAGAGGTTAAATATATCACAAACAGGCTAAACTATAAGGTATTTCTATATAGATAGGTAATCCAAAGAGAATATCGTTATTCAATTTTCTGATGCCTTTAATTTTATTTTATCCTGGAAGTTATATTTTCTTGCCCATTTGATCAATGTAATTTTGACCCGCAATACACGTCTCCAGCTGACCAGTACTTTTCAGCGGGAATCCTCTCTGGATTACATAGGTTATCTACTTACATTAGGCTAAACCCAACAACGTATATATGATTTAATTAAGGAAGTTGGTGATTAGCTGATATCTGACAAACTGAACGGTCGTGAAATATAAAATAAACATCAATTATAAAAGATGAAATGTTACTTAAAAGTTTAGTTATGTTAAACACGTGAAATTGAAGTTATTACACTTTAAAGATAACACGTATAATATATATAAATGTGAAAATTCAGATATTAGAGAACGAACCTGATATAATTTCTAAAAATACTTAAAGGGTCTACTGCATGCCTGATTTACTTTCGTTACTCCATATATATGATGGTACTCTAACTATGTATACAATTAAATAGTTTTGAAAAAACGTTATATATATTATATAGATATATAACGGGACAACACACATGTAATATTTGATCACTGCACTTGAGCAGAAAACATTGATATGTGATGAATCACAACGTACAAATAAATTGCATGTACAAAATACTGCTGACGATTATATAAAAAAAAATTCAATATATCTAACTCAAACTCAGCAGATATTAGTTTTTTTAGTGTATATAAAGATGCTGTGCTCTGTAATGGACCACTCCTCATTTCTCCCAATAATATAACAACAATAGACTTATATTTGGCTTGAGGACACAAATATATAGTTCTCCATTGTTGCACACCAAGATCGGAGCACGATATACATGTCATACACAACAATCAAGCCTCTCTCTCGCTTCAACAATATAACATCCATACATATTTTAGTTTGCAGGTGCTATTAAAACATGATCATAGATTAGATATTTGATATCAAATTTTAAACACTTTTTAATTTTGTCGAAATAAAATCTTCATGATTCTATATAATGCCACGTGCTCACATTGCTGAGCTTTTTCTAATTTTGTTAAGTGAGTTTCATAAGAATGCTGATTATTTTGGACCAAATAATAAATGTTAATAAATAAATGTTAATGTTATTAATGTTATATATAACAGTTGCAAAAGCTCAATGTGAAATTGAACACAGCATAAGTAACACTTGCGTATATTTATATATAAAAAATTATTATGAAATTTAAATAATTAAGGGTTATTTTATATATTTATGGAGTCACTGAGATTTACAAAGCACAAAAATAAATATACGTAATAATTATGCTAGCTCAATGCAGCAACATATAACATCATAATTTATACTATGCTATATGTATTATATTGATTATACCATAATATATAGCATAAAACAAACATAATACTATTTACTTATAGCATATTTTTTATTATAGCATAAAAATATATAATATAATTATATACTCTATATATTTAGAGCATATTATGCTATACTAGCATAATTACTTATTATATTAAAAAAAGCAATGATTTAGCTCTATATAAAATCATTGTCCAATTCATATATAAATAAATATATATGATCATAAATATCATATATCAAAAATCATACACACACAAATGTACGATATTCCATGTGTGCAATAAAACACAAAAAGCTTTTTTTTTTTTTCAAAATCTTTTACATTTTACATTTACAATTTTATATATATTTTATGTTTACGTAAAAATACTTTTATCTTTACAAGACGAAAATTTATTACAAATTATACAATTTCAAACCTCATCAATTATTAACTTCCTAAGATAATCTGTATTGACCATAGAAACTATAGTTCGTATTTAGATGCATTTGATTACCTGACTAACTTTGATGATTATGAGAGTAGAAGCTATAGAGAGATTTTATCCTTCTTTTTCTCAGAGGTGTTTGCGTCCAATAACCGATTGTTTGAAGATTCAAAAGCTAATTATTTCAAAGCTCCTCCCCCCTTTCCTTCTTTTTTTTTTTATCTTTCTTCAGGTTAATTATACATGGCTTTAATTATCATTTCTTTCATCAGCGTGAGTAACAATTAAAAAAGTAAAAGCAAAGCATCATCAGTATTTCATATAAAATAAGATGAGGGTTTTATTATTAATAGTTGGGGGCGGCAGGTGAAGAATAGAGACAGAGAGAGAAGAATAAAGACGGATGAAAATGCATTCTGCGTATTATTAATTAATAATGATAATAATTAGTGTATGACGCTGCAAGATAATAGTTGTTTACAAAATTGAACACAAATTAAAGTTATATATTCAATTAATTTATTGTTTCTTTTTTATATATGATGCGTCTCTCTCTCTCTCTCCCTGTTATAATTATAATCACTCCCATCCTTTATAAAAATTACAATGGTATCACCTGAGCAGTTAAAAAATACATCACTTTTTAAAATCATACATACTGTTTAGCAGTATGAATTATATGGCAATTTTGTATTTGTTTTCTATATATAGACCCCTTGCACATTCTTGCGCTTTGTCACCATGTTTTTGGTGCCTAATGCATTGTCCGCAGCATATAGGGGAAACATCATTTCTCCTAATTTTTAAATTAAAAAGAGTTTATTTCAACTGAAAGAATTTTTTCATATTCTTCGAGCTTATTAGAAGCTAGAAATAAGGCTTTGGTTGAGGTTTGAAGCTTCTTTTGCTATTAAAAAAAATGACATTTTTTTCTATGTTGGCCTGTATTCCTGACCAACAAAATAGCAGCTCTGAAATATGAGTGCAACCGGTCTATATTGTCTATATTGTCAAACTTAAACTAAATTGATTTTTCAGATTTTAAAATCATAACTTTTTATTATGATTATAATAGAATATTTTTAATATAGAAAAAAGTGTGCGTGTGTGCGTGTAACAGACATATATACAGACAAATCCATATAATATTTTATCTAACGTTACAGATTAAAAATTAAACCTTGATAACAAAAAGTAAAAAATATTAAAAATATAATTAATTGCTTTAATATTTAAAAAAGCAATCTTTAATAATATTCTCTTGGGCACAAGAAATCTTTGCAATAACTTAAGCATTTCTTATAACAATGCAAAATCTAGATATAAACAGTTTTAAGGAGGCGATGCCACTGGGCAAGCTAAAGTATAATAGAATTTAGATCTCTGAGTTGAGATATGTAAAATAGAAACTATACATCCTTGCAAGCCTATTAAAAATAAAGCATCAAGTTTTGAATAGTTTATATTTGTTTTACTCGTATATCAAATTGGTAACATTTTATGTCAACAAATTAGCTAGCTGTTTGTTTTACAATCATGTATAGTGTTTTAATTTTAAAATATTTTCATATGTAATAAATTTCACTTCCAATATTATTTATTGATCTTAAATTTTAAGATAAGAAATTTAATATTTTCTATATATATACATATTGTATTTATGCGGGGTATAAGCTTGTTATTTTTTTTTTTTTTTTATGTTTGTTTTATAATTTATCTGACATTTTACGTAATTATTGTAACACCATCTGTGCAGGTGTTATTGTACATATATATATATATATATATATATATATATATATATATATATATATATATATATATATATATATATATATATATATATATATATATATATATATATATATATATATATATATATATATATATATATATATATATATAGGTGACAAAATGTAGAAACTACATTTGATCTATATCAATCTCTCAACAATTTAATGATCTTACGTATGTTTTTTTATATATATATATTTCTTTTTAATTTGTCTCTGGTTGAAAAAAATCAGGTTACTTATCTTCCGTAAATCATTATTTTTTAATCTCTCTCTCTCTCCTCTCTCTCTCTCTCTCTCTCTCTCTCTCCTCCTCCTCCTCCTCCTCCCTGTATAATGCAGAACCAACTAATGAAATATATTTTAAATAATACAAGTATAGTGAATTTAGTAAATTTAACATTAATGCTAAATAGCATAAATAAAAAAAATATAATAAACAAAAAGTAATTCAAGCTGCAATTATGTCATTTTGGCAATACTGATACCATATAATTATAATATACTTAATTATGCTATGCTGCAATATAATATTTATGATTTGTAATTATGTAAGATTATGCTACTCGTATATTGAACAAATTGTGCTGAAAATGAACTAGCATAATTATTACGTATTATAGCATAAACTATGTAATTCATTCTCTCCCGCATGCAGACGAAGGCAAGAAGAAGTTGAGCACAGACAAAGACAAAGACAGACCGTGAGGCCAGCAGCGAACATCTCTCATGCAGGGCGTAAAAAGAACTTAAACAAATTTTTGACTATGGTAATAAATTGTTGTTATTTTCTCCACACAGAAAAACAAGCAGGACTTGAAACACACAAAATACGACTTATAAAATTTATTAAAATACTTTTCGAGACAAGCATGAGCTAAAAACAGAAGCTTGCTAAATTTGTTTTATGAATTTTATTTTATTACAAACATAAATAATTTTAAAAATTCTCAACATAAAAAATTATATTATACTGTATGGCCTGAAGACTTTTGTACAAATCTTGAAGTTAAAAACAAATAACGACTATTTACTTTTGTCAATAAATTTTGTAAATGTTTATACTTACTTATTATTTATTTATTTATTTATTTATTTATTTATTTATTTATTTATTTATTTATTTATTTATTTATTTATTTATTTATTTATTTAGTTATTTATTTAGTTATTTATTTAGTTATTCATTCATTCATTCATTCATTCATTCATTCATTCATTCATTCATTCATTCATTCATTCATTCATTCATTCATTCATTCATTCATTCATTCATTCATTCATTCATTCATTCATTCATTCATTCATTCATTCATTCATTCATTCATTCATTCATTCATTCATTCATTCATTCATTCATTCAATCATTCATTCATTCATATTAGCATGAGCACATGCAGCTGTTAAAAAGACGTATTTTGACACCAAATCGAACTTTCAAAATAAGTATAATAATAATAATAATAAGTTGACAATCTAAAATTTATTAATTTTATAACTTGATATAAGTCTCTCCTTCTGTAATTTTTATGGTTGGTACATCATTATCCATGCAGGTGCCATGTCTCTCTCTCTCTCTCTCTCTCTCAAGATATCGGCTCCTCTCTTCTTTGCTAATTTATAGTAAGATTTTATTTGTTGTGCATCATTATACCTCTTTTACAATTTCCAGCCGGCGTCCACTTAAATAATAATCCGTGGCTCCTCCGTCCAGCAAGCTTGACCAAAAGTTAACACACATCTGTAGCCCTCAGCAATTTTTCTATTATCTAATTTAATAGACCTTTTCATTTGCTTGCTATCGCGTATATAAATATTATTTTTATATAATTTGAACATGTGTGTGTACTCAGTATTATGGAATATTACCTCGATTTTTTGAATGAAAAGCGCAAAATTTTGACATTCAATTCCGTAATTAGAACACCTGTTATTTAATTTACCTTAATCATGGCTCGTATTATTATATAGATTTTTTGAGCAATATTCTGTAAAAATAATAATAAAAATTAAATAGATGAATTTTATTTAAAATAACAATGATTAAGCATTTTATTATTTGATTTCAATGCCAGCATGCGCACAAATTTTACAAATACACGAACAAGAATAAAGAATAGACACGTACTTTTTTCTTCTTCTTGATTTCAGCACAAATTATTCAAACATCATAATCTATATGTTATACACTTCATAATAACTTATATAAATATTATGTGGTGCAGAATAATTAGTTACATCGTTATAATTTAGCAATATTTATGCTGTAGTAACTAGTAACATAAATATAGCATAAACTACTTGATTTATTCTATCCGTGCGTTATAACAGAGTATTAACATAGATAACAGACATTATAACAGTATTGTACATCGATGTTGGGATGCAGAAATGCGACCGATGAGAAAAATCATGAGTAAAAACCTCATGATTTTTCTCATCGGTCGCATTTCTGCATCCCAACATCGACATACTGTATAGCGTATAATATAGAAGATGTTCAGTATTATTAAAAAATAGCAACATTAAAGAGTAAGTTCAGGGGTTACAACGTGCCTTCTTCAATTTTAGATAATGAGAAGAACTGTTCATAAACTCACATATAAGGACCCAACGCCCTTCCATAGCCCCGCAAACTCGTGATCATCTTGCGAGATATGCAACCCTTCCCGTATCTTTTACGTCATAGTTACGGCTTTACTTATAGAAAATGTTGTAGCGGGTTGCATATCTCGCAGGATGAACGCAAGTTTAAGGGGCTACCATGGGGCTAAGGAATGGCTTTGGGTCATTATATGTGAGTTTATGAACAGTTCTTCTTATTATCTAAAATTGAAGAAGCCATGATGTTGTAACCCCTGAACTTCTTCTTCTACAATAGGAATTTTTCAATGCAGTAAAAATTATACGTTATTATTTTTTGTACGTGTAAATGTGGGTGTTTTTCTTTCTTTTTGAAATGTTAATAAATTAAAACCAAAAATTTTACAATCTTGTTAAAGTACTACAACATTTTTATATTGTAATATAATTTTTTTATATTTAAAGAAAGAATTTTTATATTTGTATAAAGAATTTGCATGATAAATTATGTTAGTTGATTGTCGAGAATTGTCCCTATAGTGTGTGATACTAATCTTGATCACGTAGTGTGCGCGAGTACTTCGAGTACCAAATATTTTTATCATGCGCATAAGTACTGTCTGCTTTCTTATATTATATATAAGAAGCTTTTGTATATTATACCCCGCTGTGATGTTTATTCGCATTGTCGAAATATATTTCTTGCACAAATATTTTCATGCTGTGTATGGATCTTATTTCTATACTTATAAAACGCCCTCTCTCTCTCTCTCTCTCTCTCTCTCTCTCTCTCTCTCTCTCTCTCTCTCTCTCTCTCTCTCTCTCTCTCTCTCTCTCTCTCTCTCTGACCATATCTGTAAATAACATTAAAAAAGTTAATTCATATTTTAAAAAGTAAATAATAAGTCAAAATATCAATATGTAATCACAAATCATAAAATTTTCACGCATTGTCTTAAAGATAAGAAATGTGTTATTTGTATATTTTATTATTATCGTATTTATTATAGTTTTACGTATGCGAGATCCCCCGCTAGTATATACTTATACAAATCACGTTTCACGGGGAATTATAATATATATATATATATATATATATATATATATATATATATATATATATATATATATATATATATATATATGGTAAAAGTAATTTAAAGGATTTAAAGAAAAGAAAAAAAAAACGATTTAGCAGGAGAAGAAGAAAAAAAAAAGTTTATAGATGTGGCCTTGTGGTTTGCCTGAAGCTGAAATGTGCAAAAATATTTTGTGTGTAGCAAAACTAGAGATAATGAGAAATATGTAACAACATGTCACGCCCGTCAGCTAAATTAATACCACACTTTTACAACAAAACGAATTAAAATATTTTTAAGAAATAAATTTAAGAAAATATATTGTTGTATATATCAGCATGGTATTCTGACCACAAATATGATTTAAAAATAAAACTAAATACAAATAATTTGAGTCACACATATATTAACTATTTTAATTACATATATTATATACTTTTATTGTTGTTATAAACCATGCAAAAACAAAACAAGAAAATGTCTTGCGTATGATTTTTATCAACATTTAAATTACATTTTATTTATATGATGCATCTTTTGCTTCTCGTGTTTTATAGTTATATAGTAGATTTAAATATAACAGATTGAATTACCATACCTTCATTCTTTGAGTTTGTTGTATTTTTTTAGACTTTCTATTATAAAATTTAAGATTCGAATACCCAAAATGATAAATAAAAATAAAAATTGATGTTTATAGACCCCTTGCACATGCTTGCGCTTTGCCGCCATGTTTGTGGTGCATAATACATTGTCCAGCATAGGGGAAACATAATTTCTCCTAATTTTTTACATAAAAGATTTTATTTTAACTGAATGAATTTTTCTCATATTCTTCAAGCTTATTAAGGAGCTAGAAATAAGGTTTTGATTGACCTTTGAAGTTTTATAATAAAAATAATGCTTTTCCTATATGCTGACCTGTGTATTCCTGACCAACAAAATGGTGGCTCTTAAATATGAGTGCAACCTGTCTATAGAATTTTTTTTTTCTTGCGTATACATTCTTGTCTATTTAATGAAAGAAACAAATTGTTTTCGAAAGGCGTTGCGTCAATTATTTCAAACATTAAGTGTTGTATCTTGTTTTTACATCGCATCAATTTAAATTTAAAAATCAAGTTTTAAAATAGATTAAAAATAAACTTGTAATTAAGATCAAACGTTATATAGAAATTTGACACGTTTATAATATAAAAGTGAATTCAGTCTAAAAAAAAAAAGTGTTCACGGTGATTGTTGGTTTCGCTGCACGCTTGTCAATTGTTTGTGCGTGTGGCTGGCTGGCTGACGTATTGTTATATACATATAGAGAGTGCATGACAAAATGATTAACTCACAATTTAGTGGAAATGATGAAGACAGGCGTCTCTAGGTGACACTCAATGACTTGGCAGGTATTAGAAAAAAAAATTGTCTTGAAGGAAGATTTTCTCTCTCTCTCTCTCTATCTCTCTCTATTTTGCTCTTTTGATGATATTATTGCCACAATAACTTCATTTTTATAATAAAAAAAAGAGAAGATTTTTATATATAATAAAGAAAATTTTCAAAGTATAGAGAGATCTTCTTTATTATAAAAAGCATGACAGAAAATGTTCAGCGCAGGTGCAATTCACATTCTTTTCAATCACCGAGAACATTTTCTAAGAAAGGAATTAAATATTATTTCTTCATTAGCGTTTTACGTATATATATAAAATAAGTATATAACTCTTTTTCTTTTCTGAAAAAATCGCATGTTTTTATATATATATATATATATTGACTAAACTTTTTATAACTATATAAATAAAACTAAATAAGCACCTGTGTTGTCTTTATAATTGAAGATTTTTATCTTGTTTTGATTGCAATCTTTTTGACTATAGATAGTATAGTCAT
This sequence comes from Ecdyonurus torrentis, assembly GCA_949318235.1. Taxonomy (NCBI): domain Eukaryota; kingdom Metazoa; phylum Arthropoda; class Insecta; order Ephemeroptera; family Heptageniidae; genus Ecdyonurus; species Ecdyonurus torrentis. The sequence goes on from OX439129.1 coordinate 52,483,951, forward strand.
TTTAATCTCTAACTAATTATTTCATTAAAAATCATTTCGTGGTTTGAGTTTTAAGTTTTAAAAAAACAAAAACAAAATTTTGCCACGTTATAGGTCAAATATCTAATTAATTATATACTAAAATTTTTAAAGGTGTGAAGTTTTTTTTTTTTTTTTTTTTTAGAGGTAAACATAATCTTGTTTTCTTTCTAATTTAAGATCAAATTTATTATTATTTTTCTGATTACTCTAATAAAAAAATAATAAATTAGTATTCAAAAATGAGAAAACTATAATTTATAAAATAAATTTGTTATAAATAATGACCATATATAGACATATCATAAAAATTATTTGCAAAATCTTTGCTGTAAAGATTGAAATTATTTTTTATTGCATATATTATTAAAACTCAATTAATTTATATAAAAATTAATTCTGTCAAAATGTTTATTATAATATAATAAAATATTTTATATTTTAGTATATTATAATAACATGGTAATGAAATTTTATCGATAACAAAAGACATTAAAATTTAATTAAATATTACGTATGATTAACACCATTAAAACTTTATTTTTAAATATTTAAAAAAAAAAAAAAGAAATTAAGAGAAAGAAAACTCCTTTCAATAAAACAATCACAAGATGCGGCTTATACATGCACAATCATATTATACATTTAACCCTTCTGTAGCCTCACAAATAATAATAATTAACGGCTTTTATTGGGCGAAATCAGGCTAAAAACCTCTCAATTTAACCCACTGTTTAACAGTACAGTCATGCAGTTACAATTTTAAATTTATACAAAACAAAAACTATTCATTATGTTATTATATTTGTTGTTGTTTTCTTATAAATAATTAAATATAATAGTTTGGAGAGAACTTGTAAAGTAGACAACCCGAGCTACAATTTCTATTGTATAGACCTGGATTTCATGACGTCATGACCTCTTAAAGTTGCCCGATTAATAAAGCATTTTAAAATTAATTATTAAATAGAATTCTCTGACGTATAAATTTAATTCACCCTTATATAAAAGTTGATACTAAGGGTTAAGTTATATCTTGGCGGTGTATGGACCACCTGAGGATTGTGTAGTGACTTGCACCTTGCTCTGCTGCTGCCTGCTATATGTATGTATGCACTCGAGAATTTGGGTCAGGGATCCTCTCTCTCTCTCTCTCTCTCTGACGCGAAGTAAGGGTTACCAAAGGTACACAATAGCTCGCCAATTAGATACATCACCCAAACCGAGTGATGCCTGGCAGCAATTTTATTATTATTATTATTATTACAATAAAAATAACCCTCCGCCTCAAATAACACCTTCTCACATTTTTACACAGTGGTTTTTATACCTTTTAATATCGATATGAATAAAATATAATAATAAAAACCTTTTTGTAATATAATAAAAAGAAATATAGTGTATTTTTTATTTCTTTTTGATATATTTTGCCGACTATATAAAAATATTAAGGGTTCAATTTACAAAATAAAAAAAATGTCAGTTCTAATTTTTTTTCTTGATAAATATAAAGGATAAAAAGTGAAAGCAATTTTTTTGATTGATGTTTTACAACAATGCGTACTTCGGATTGTTATTATTTTTATATATTTTTTCTCTTTTGACATGTTTGCTTTATATTGATAACAAAATGTTGTTACTATTCTCTCTCACAATGCTCAATTCCTTACACCTGTCCGCTAATGTTCAGTTAATTGCAAATCAAAACCTCTGCAAACTTTCAAAAAGATTTTTTTTTTTTTTTTTTACATTCACAGTTTAAAAATAAAAATGAGTTCTATGACTTGACGTGGACCACTATACCACCTTGCAATGCCAGGACTGCATGGTCGGAGATATGAATAAATCTGCCAAGCCACTCAATAGCAAACGTACAGGCATGGACGTGCAGAGAACTTGAGTGCGCACTCGGTGTGCATATCATGCACGGTCTTTGAAAAAGCTGACACGGTACCCACCGAGATACGAACACACGAGCTCTCGCATATCAGACCAGCACGCACACCAATGCGCCACCAGGAGAGAGAGAGAGAGAGAGAGAGAGAGAGAGAGAGAGAGAGAGAGAGAGAGAGAGAGAGAGAGAAAGAGAGAGAGAGAGAGAGAGAGAGAGAGAGAGAGAGAGAGAGAGAGAGAGAGAGAGAGAGAGAGAGAGAGAGAGAGAGAGACCAACTAAAAAACCGTGAAACATATTCAATTATTTACCAATTTAAATAGCCGAGACCGTGACCAATTTTAATACTTCCTATCTCTCTCTCTCACAAAATGATATAAACTTACAAAAACCACAACTTTCAAGACTTTACACAGTAGAGGCCTGCACACTTATACATCTGATGACCCCAAAAATATTAATTCTCAGAATATTTATCATATATAATTTGACATATGAAGAACACATTCTTGGTTTAATGCTTGCTAAAGTAACATATAATTGTTAAAACACTTAAACTTAAAAAAGGTGAAGATTACCTTTCTTTATAACACAAAAAAAACTCTATAATTTTAATAATGTAACTTGAAATAAGACTAATAATATAAATTTAGTATCATATAATACTAGAAATTGGTTTCTAATTTAATAAAATTAGTCATTTTTCTTCACTCAATTCTACAGGTATAACTTTTAATGATAAATGCCACTTGGAGAAAAAAAAAAAGCTTTTATCATTTCTTGCCTTTGTTACATGAAAACCAGGTTATGATTAAACCATAAGAAATATTTATTTTTAATCTATTTCATTTTTCAAAAATATATATTTTTTTTTGTTTCGATATTTCATATCTATTAAAAGGTTTCTTATACATAAGCCTCTGGGCATTACAAAAAAAAAAAGAAAGAAAAAAAAAAGGCTTCTGGTTTAAATAATTTCAACCCTTATATATACATATGTAAAAAATCACCTGCTCTCCCTTGTGTTTTATATAATCATATAAAAATATTGAATCCACACCTTCAAAATATATAACAAAATGTTAATTACTAAAAGGTGAGAACTTTTATTGCTTTTCTTTTTTTAAAGAAATCAAGTCGCTTTCGTATTGATGTTTTAGTAGCCGAACGTTTTGTATATAAAAAAAAAATCATAAAAAATGTTTTCTTCATCGTTTCTTTCTTATATAAAATGACCTTCTGTTGTTTTTTATGATAGACAATAGATCGATGGCTTATCTTAATAAAAGATAGTTCGTTCATCTCTATATATATAATATATTTGAGCTTTTGTTGTATTGTATATGTAAGAACAGTAAATAAATCATTTTATATATGTAGTTCCAATCAACATGTTGAGAGACAGAGAGAGAGAGAGAGAGAGAGAGAGAGTCAGCTTCTTCAATATCAATTGAGATTTGGCAGATCAAAACCCCACAGCAATCTATATTTGTAACACAAAGATTTTCTTTATTATATTTTATATTTCTCTTTGCATGATGCCGCGACTATATAACATGTACATGTTTCTTAAAACTGATTTCATCTGCATGCTGATCTTCTATATGTAAGGACCAACTCATGCGGGGTAATAAACACAAACAATTTTTTTTAAACATTATAAAATATATTATTGGTAGCTTCATACTTTTTTTTTTCCTGCTCTTATTTAAAAATTCTATTGTGTTTTATATATTATCGTATTTTTATATTATACTGCCTTTTAGCAATTTTGTAAGATAAATTTTTATTATTTAGAGTTTATATTTGAAAGTAGTTAGAGAGAGAGAGAGAGAGAGAGAGAGAGAGAGAGAGAGAGAGAGAGAGGGACAGGGACAGGGACAGGGACAGGGACAGGGACAGGGACAGGGACAGGGACAGGGACAGGGACAGGGACAGGGACAGGGACAGGGACAGGGACAGGGACAGGGACAGGGACAGGGACAGGGACAGGGACAGGGACAGGGACAGGGACAGGGACAGGGACAGGGACAGGGACAGGGACAGGGACAGGGACAGGGACAGGGACAGGGACAGGGACAGGGACAGGGACAGGGACAGGGACAGGGACAGGGACAGGGACAGGGACAGGGACAGGGACAGGGACAGAGACAGGGACAGAGACAGAGACAGAGACAGAGACAGAGACAGAGACAGAGACAGAGACAGAGACAGAGACAGAGACAGAGACAGAGACAGAGACAGAGACAGAGACAGAGACAGAGACAGAGACAGAGGAAAATATAATTTCAATGTACACGCAATTATATATCAAAGTATAAATTAGAAGGATAGAAGATAAGAAATAAAAGTAAAAAATTCCTATAATTTCCGTTTTTTAAAATGCTGCGTAATTTATTCACTTTCATTGTAAGTCTGTAAGATATTCGGTGCCATATGATGTTTTTAATGGCCTCAAGTGCATAAGTGATTACAATTATTTGCACATCACGCAAGTACAAGCGCACGTGCTCAAGTACAATATAAATCCTCTTACATGCCCTCAGCATACATAAGAAAATTCTCTGCGGCTTAATGTATAGATTATCAAGATGATATGAAACTTTTACTGCAAGAAAAAAAAATTCTAAGTAAAATTATTTTAAAATTTAGGTCTTTTATTTCGCGATATTTTTTGTATACGTTATTTGAATGATCTGAAAACTGTTTTATATATCAAGCAAAAAGTGCAGCACGGTTATCTAATGGGAAAATAATTATTATGGACAAAAATTGCACAATTTTTTTTTGTCTCTCTTCAATATTATGTTATGAAGAAATTTTCTTTTGAAATAACTCAACTTTTTTTTGTATGTGTATGCTGCTACATTGGTCGTTTATTTTTGTTGATTGCTGCAGTAAAAAGCAATTTTCACATTCTTTGTCTCGATACTTCAACATATACGAAAAGGTTTTATGTGTTCAAATTTGACGAACAAAGAAACAATCACTACACAAGCCTCAGGTTCTCGTCAATTTGAACTTCAATTATATTTGTTACCATTACTCTACGTATGTAACAAAGTAAGTGTTGTAAAGAAAAAAAATATATATACAAAAAAAAAATCAGCACATTCGCTGATATAACAGTATATTTATTGCAATGACAATAAGAAACCAACAAAATTATTCTTTTAATATATATTTTTTTTATTTAATAATTTCCACAAGATATACTTACTCCAACCAAGGCATAGCCTTATCGGTCGGTTCAATTGATTACGAAACAAATTCATAATATACATTAAACAAAACAAAAAAAACAAAAACAAAAAAAAAAAAAAAAACGGACAAAACGGACAAAAAACAATAAAGTATTGAAGTAATTTAATTTTTTACACAATAAAAGTATCCATTTTTACATAATATATTTATGTTGTTTTAAAATAAAATAAATTTAATTATTTTAAATTATTTAACATAAACATTTTTTATTTTTTTTTAACCTGCGTGTTTTAGAATGCAAAGTTTTTAAATTTGAGGGAAGTTTAATTATGTGGAAGACTATAAAATTTTTTTAGGGGGTAATTTTATTTTAATTATTTTTATTTGCGTTTTTTTTTTTTTTTTTTCCAAATATAAATTTTAAAATTTGGCAAAATTAAAAGATAAAGAAAATTAGAAAAGCTCATGCACCTCTGTTATAATTTAAAACCGCATCACCTATCTCTGCATATAAGAACCAAATTACAAATCTAATCCCAATATTATTATAATTAGAATATACGTCTATTTATAAGAAGGTATATATATATATATATATATAAATTAAAAAGTAATAAAAAATGTAAAATGATATAGCGGGTCGATAGAATGCATAATAAATGCGTTAAATATATAAGAACGTTGGCTTTGATTAGAGGATGTGTTGTTATAAACCCTAAACTGAATATTGATTACCAAATTATTGTAATCATGAAGGTTAAGCATCGCTTAGAATACACATTAGCAAGTAGATCAGAACAATAAAATTTTATCACTATACAATATAATTATGCTCCTTGCTACAGGCTCTCCTTTGTATTTGATACGCTTAGTAATTATGTAAAAATATTTCAGTTATATGATTTATTTTATTACTAATTTATTTCATTTCTCAAATGACAGGAAAAACTTCTTCTTTTTTTTTTTCTATCAGAAATATCAAAGTATCTTATAACTGCATCGATAGCCATAGGAAATGAAGAAATTATAGAAATTCTGTATTTGAATTATTGAAGTTGTATATAGCTCTGAAATTTAAAAATTGACTCTTTAATTTTGTGATGCTCTACTGGTGAATACAAAGTTAGAGATTTTTATAACTGGATTTTTCTCAAACAATTATTATTTACATTATATGTTAAGAATCCGAGAAAACACTAAAAAAAAGCGTTTATTACTTACAGTTACGAATCCTAACTTATTTGAGATAAACACTTTTTGAGTTACGAGCTACGAGTTACGTATTATGAGCTGCTGAAATAGTGAATTTTAGAAAATTATTAACAATAGCTAATTTGACTTAAAATAGCCAAAAATAACTGAAAACAACTCAAAATAGCTATTGTTAACAAAATGTATTATTTTATCTGCTTATAATAACTCAAATAAGTTAGTGAAATAAGTTTATCTGAAATAAGTATAAGGATTCGTAACTAATGCACTTTTTTTTTTTTTTTTTTTTTTTTTTTTTAGTGAAGGGATGCTTAATTTTGCTTGTGATAACCTCTCGTCTAGTTTTGGCATAATGGTTTTATATTATATAAAAGTAAAACACGAGACAGAACTATTTATGCATGTCCATTAATATATTTAACTCTTTTAATTTTGCACCCTCTTAAACTGTGGAGAAAACTTGTAAATGATAAGGTTGCCTGCATTACAATTTCAATTGTAAAACTGGATTTCGTGATGTCATCAATTCCACTAATTGTCTACTTTACAGATTATCCCAGTCTGTGAACAGAAGGGTTGAGGGACTTGATAATATGATGGTTCAATCTCATGATTTTATGTATTTCTGATTTCATTTTTTAGATCATTTTAAGAATTTTAATATTCAAATTTTCTAGTGGAAATGAATAAAAAATTTCCTGGATTTTTCAATATATATATTTATTTATTCATTTCTTTCATTCCACAATCAAAATACAATCAAATAAAAATTACTTTATTATTTACTTTATTTATTACTGTATATATGGTATCAGATATAACAACATACTCGCAAATATTTTTACATTTCAGTGCGTATATATATATGGTTGTGTAGTTGTGATTGTGTGATAGCCTCACCTAGCACCAATACAGATTGACAAACAGAAAATTTAAACATCCAAAAAAAAAAAAAAAATTATAGCGTGTCTTAGCTCCATCAACGTATTCCACCACTCGTCGCCTCTTTCTCCTTCTCTCTCTCTCTCTATCTCAATCTAGCAGCATTGTTGACAATTAAAACAATTGAAACATCTAAAACAATTGAAGATATTCACGCACCCCGCGAGACTTTTATATCACGTGTTAGTTAAAAAAAAAACATGCAATCGAATAAAAATTTCTTAGAAAATTGTCTTTTTTAAAAAAAGTTGTCATTAAAAAAAAAATAAAGTACTTTTGTCCTATAATATAATATTAAAATAATTATATATTAAAAACAGTTTAATTTTTTTGTACATATTTTAAAAGTAATTATATCAGATGTAGATGGACTAAATTACTAAAAGATTTTTTTTTTTTTTACTTAAATTACCTTTTGCTTTCCGAGCATAGCATGAATTGAAAAAAACAAAATGAAAAAGTATATATACATTGTGTAGATATATATGACCTTGCATGAAATGTATATAGTAATTTAATGTAGTTTTTTTTTTCTTCATCTTCAATGTATGTAATTGAGTATTTGCAGCTGACAGGCATGTTTAAAGCCACAATTACCCTCTACTTGCTGCACGCGCATGTCGATACATTACATACACATGAGGATAAGGTAAATTGAAATTATATTAACCTATGTGGTATGGAGCACGCGAAAATATAACAACAAATTTATATATGCAATTACTGTGAGAAAGAGAGAGATTGGCAATCAATTCGCTTATTGTTTTTTATAATGAATGTACATATTATATATATAATGTTTGCGAGCTATATATATTTTCAATTACATTTTTTTTTGTCTCTATACTTTACAATTAATTTGATTGTGTGTACACGGAGAGAATATTTAATGTAATGTATGCTGAATTTATGTCATTATAGCATAAATAATGATAAATTAGAACAACATAAATATTTATGCTATATATATATATTAAAGTTAATATTATGCAGTATATAGCATAATATAATATATATTATGGAATAAATGGACCACTCGCAATAAAATGTTTTTTATTGTTGCGAAAATGAAAATGATATTTCCATAAGAAACGCAGTATAAGAATATTTCAAATTATTTTAAAAAGTTCGTTTAGTGTACTGAAAATGAGCTTGGCATGTATAATTATATAATTTATTTTTAACTGTAAAAATTTCATGGTTTTTAAAATTTAAATGATAAAGAATGTTATAATTAAAAATCAAATTGAATTAAGATGACATTGTCATAAAATAGATTGCTATGAGAATATTGAATTTTTGAGTTTTATTGAGTATTGAGTAACTTGTGCATATGGGCATAGGAAATATGGTTACCGCGACTGTGACGTCATTTCGTGACTTCCAAAAAATTAATTAAAAATACTTAATTAACTCAAAAATTAGAAATTTGCATATTTATCGATTCAGGATGATGTCTTCTTTTAGAATATGAAATAAAATTACCACCTAATTGTTTTAGTCTTCCTCTCGCCATTATAATATTACCTGATTAGTGATTATAATAGGCTAGTGCATTTTCTATAGATATATTTTAAGAGCACCAAATATTTATAATTTGTGGATTATTTCCACGTAAAGTCAGCACGTAAACAAGATATAATAATATCTTTATTATGAGAACTATAACTAAGGGAGGGTGGGCCTATAAAATTGTTGCACGCAGACAAACTCGTCTATATCGTGCTCATTAATACGACACCCACGTGATTCTTTTGTACTCAAATTTGTCTCAAATAACTCTTCCTATATGGGCGTTTACTTTACACTGCACGATACCAAAGGGACGGATATATAGACATTAAATAGCTTTTTTAGCAAAAGTTTTTTTTTCTCACACCATTTTTATATAAAGAAAAAAAAAAACAGAGAAACTTTTGAAGCATGCGGCATCATTATATATAAGTTACTAATTAGTAAAATAACAACAATCCAAATGCATTTTACTTTGATTTTATTGGGGACTTAAAATTCTAAGAATATTTTCTCTCTCTCTCTCTCTCCTCTCTCTCTCTCTCTCTCCTCTCTCTCTCTGTCTCTCTCTCTCCTCGCTCTCTTCTCCATGTGTCATCAACTCTAATCTTGTCTTCTTATATATATTATATAAAATTTATATAGCCCGCATGTTTATTATTATAATTTGTTTTTTATGATGCATTAACACATTATAATTTATTAACTTTTAACAAGAAAATAACATTTATGTTTCCATTAAATTTTTTTTATTTTTAATTTTAATGTTGATACTTAGATTTTGAAATCTTCTTAAGTTTAAAAAATAGAAAAACTTTTTTTTAGTTTTAAACTGCTATATGTGATCAGCATAAGATAAAAATTTAAAACTCATCACGGTGTGTGTATTTCATTGTAACTTTTATGAGAGAGAGAGAGAGAGAGAGAGAGAGGAGAGAGAGAGAGAGAGGAGAAGAGAGAGAGAGAGAGAGAGAAGCCCTTGAAAAATAAAAACCTTAAATATATTTTCTTTTGATATCAAAATAATTTATATACCCATCAAGTGGACCATAAAAATAAGAAGATTTTTCACGCTTCTATATGTATAGTTAATGTTTATTAAAATCAAGGCCGAAGCCATGATATAATAAAACTTTTCTGCATCAACGATCGAAGAATTTTGATTTTATTAAAAAAAAAATCTTCCGATCAACGACTCACAACAACTGCAATAATTGATACCAATTGATCTCTCTCAAGAAAATTGATAACATATTTTTTTTTTATCATGACTTCACGCTAGAGCACGCAAAGTTAAATCACGCACACACGCGCCGCTCGCTTGACACGCGCGCTTGCGGTCTTTACAAGATACTATTTATCTTACGAGGTCGTCTCTCTCTCACTTCATACTTATATTTAAAAAGATGTTGGCTTGGCAGCCTGACTATATAATAGCCCCGGCAGCTCGCGTGCCCAAGATCATGCAACTGCTCCATACAGCATCTCTGTGTATATGATCCATATGTTCAGGTTTATTTCAAAATCTAAATTGCTTTTAGCTATTACAGATTTGAAATGCTTCATATATACAAAAAAAATTATTATTTTCTTAGAATTTGACCATATAGGTATACGCATACGATAGATAGACCAATTATTTTATTGTTTTTTTAAGACAAAAGTGTAATGTATGAGTTTTATTGTTGGCTTTGGAATTTATTTGGTGCTGCATGCATGTAAATTGTCTTACTTTTTGTTTATCATTATATTTATCTTTGGAATAAATTACAATTTTTTTCCTTTAATTTTTGCTCTATATGCTGCAAGAGCTTCAACTGCTACAAGGTGAAGATATCTTTACACGTGCGTCTTGACCAAGAATTTTTAGAGAGATCAAATGACTCAAAGTATTTATATTATAATAATGTCTATAATATCAGTCTATATGATTTTTGTATGACGCACATGCACATGCAGTTTTAACACGGAAAAAATAAATTACGTAATTTTATTGATCAATTGCTATTGTAGAGCACAAATGTTGCTATTTTGTAATAACATAAGTAATTATGCTGATGAACATCTTAACTATTATGTTATTTAATAATCACTGTACAATATATTAGCATAAATGACGATGCCATGTTATATGCTCAAATGTTGCTGCATAGCATAATTATTATATATAAGTTCTAATTTTTGTTCGTGAAGGTATATAACTTTCGCATGGAAATTCAAATATGCATTAGTAATTTTAAAATATATTAAACTAAACAATTAGAATTAACCTAATGAAATAAACTTAATTGCAATTAAAGGTAAGTACTTTTTACTCATGCACAATCATATATACGTATATTAGCCATATATCTCTATACTCTGATTTGGTAATTTTATTATATTGTAATGTAATTTTGAACATATATATATAATCTGATGCACCTAAATCATGAGGGTACACGTGACTGTAAACAATTTGTAATCAGTCTTCATCAATATCAAAATAAGATGACTTTCACATTGTGTGTGTTATGGACATCACATCACGACACTTTATATCTCTTGTGTTTTGATTGTTTACTATATCTGCTTGTCTTGTCACTCATTCACGTGGCTGATATCATAACCTCAATATAGTGCAGTTTGGAACACGTGTGTCGGCGTCGTACTTTCAAGTGCAAGTGCATCACTTTGCTATAAAACACGTGCATCAACAGAGAGGTACTTTCAAGTGCATTGGAGTGTCACGCTTTTGTCCTTTCCTTTCCTTTCCTTTCCTTTCCTTTCCTTTCCTTTCCTTTCCTTTCCTTTCCTTTCCTTTCCTTTCCTTTCCTTTCCTTTCCTTTCCTTTCCTTTCCTTTCCTTTCCTTTCCTTTCCTTTCCTTTCCTTTCCTTTCCTTTCCTTTCCTTTCCTTTCCTTTCCTTTCCTTTCCTTTCCTTTCCTTTCCTTTCCTTTCCTTTCCTTTCCTTTCCTTTCCTTTCCTTTCCTTTCCTTTCCTTTCCTTTCCTTTCCTTTCCTGTCCTGTCCTGTCCTGTCCTGTCCTGTCCTGTCCTGTCCTATCCTATCCTATCCTATCCTATCCTATCCTATCCTATCCTATCCTATCCTATCCTATCCTATCCTATCCTATCCTATCCTATCCTATCCTATCCTATCCTATCCTATCCTATCCTATCCTATCCTGTCCTATCCTATATTCTCTTCTATAAAATATAGTGCACAGAAAAAAATAAAACATGTGCGGTAACTTAAAAACTTCAGTTGCTCAGAAATAGGTGTAAAAACTGAACATTCGGTCTCTACAATTGAAAAAATTAAAAGGAGATATTTATCACAAATATTTTTTTTTAGATGTGATAATGCCACCTTTTCGCTTGTATTAGCTCCCAAAAACAGTTGAGAAGTATTGTATTGTCCATCACGGTATATGTAAAACCGCCCGGGGGCCTCGCGTGGCTTACCTGCAGCTAGGGTTTAAAAGCAAAGCAGGTGTAAGGTGTGTGCGTACGGACATTGTCATTATATAGATTTCTTTATTATTTTTTATTATTCAAAATAAAATGCACAATGTAATTAACTTGCATTATTTACTCTATTAATATAAATATATACATTTTTTTTTATTGCACACTGATAGATGACTTAAATATGATGGCTAAATATAACACTATAGCATAATATAAAATATATAGTGTCTATATAGTATTATACTGTATAATAATTGCTATAATACAGATATGCAGTATTATAAATATTATAATTAAATTAAAAAATAAAAATAAATAAGCCTACGATATTTCAATTATGTATAATTATACATAATTGAAATAAGTTATAATTTTATTTATATTTGTACTATTTTACTTAATTTATATAATATAATTAAAGGATATATTCTTATATTTATATGATAAAAATCAATTAAAATATTAAAAATATAAATACAATCATAACATATTAATGTAACACCATCATTTTAATTGTTATTATTTTAAACACACAATTATACAAAATCCAATCAATTAGACAATATCCTTTTTATCATAATTTTTTTACACATAATGTCTTATTAATTTATATTTTTATTTATACTTAAGTTATATTTCAAAACGAATAAAGTATCTACAGAAAACACACAATTTACTTTTCAAATAAAGGAAAGTATTTTGGTAATGAAGTATCGAAAATTTTAAATTTATAAAATAAATATTTTATAACTAAATAATAATTTTTTCATAACAATAAACTTAAAACAATAAGTGATATATTTTGTCATCGTGCACTCAGTGTGCAAAGGAAAAATGTTTTATAATGCACAGTAAATTTTAATACATATTGTATAATGTGTATATTATCGTTATATATTAAAATATAATAATAATAATTAACATAATAAATTTAAAGTTTTCTTCATTTTAAGTGTTTTGTAATCTTCCCTCCAAAACTAAAAAAAAAAGTGGTTTCTTTCATCTTCTACGTGTAAAAAGTAAGAAGAAATAATTTAAATAAATATTACCAAAATTATTTGTTTTACGTTAAAAATATCACATTTTTATGAAATTCTAATTAAAATTTATTTGCAATGTTAGTTTTGTAGTAATAATTCAAATTAAGTCAGGTAATCAAAGTGATGAGTTTAAAAAAACAGTGAAGCTTATATACTCTGGAGGTAGATTGATTCTTAACTCGCGTTAGAATGTTATAGACAGGCAGGTAGGACATTAGATATAGGCTAGGTAGGAGGTAGGGTGTGGAGGTGGAGAGGGCGGCTGTCAAGTAACAAAAGGTCGCAAAATTTGTTTTCATTTTTTTTTAACAATACAAGCTTTTGATTATATGTATAATGCAACTGTAGTGTATAGCTGTGCGAGTACTTGCGTGGAAGTTGGAAGAAATATATTTCATTTACCTGACCTGCTGAAGCAGGTGTGACAATCCATGTATTTTTAACTATTTTTTTTTAGATGAGATAAGTGAAAACATCGATTGGTTCATATTTAATTACTCAGTTCAGCTACTTTTCAGTTGTGATAATTGATAATTTTTTTCTGTGTGACTTTTCAGCAAAACTTCTTATAAACTGGTGGAAAAAGAAACTTGACTATATAAAATACATAGTAGAGAAAACAACTCTTTCATTCCAATTTTTACGTGATATATTTGCTTCTTGTTATTACACTTTTATGACTTGCATAATTTCAAACACGTGCATATATATTTCAAAATTAGCGCTAGTTTTTCTATAATATTAATTAAGATATACAATCATGCACGGTAAGTCACTATGAAGTGTCACGGTCGTGCAATCTACTTGAAATGTAATTTTGAGGACAAGGCTGATAGGATATCTCAGGTGACTCCCTAGCTGCCTCTCCTCTCCCCCACACCACACCAAGCCACGGGTCTATTATCTCTCACAGTCGTGCGCGTGGCTACAACTCCCACCATATAAACACGGGCAGCAGACAACAATAAAAAATAAAACCCTTTTTTTTCCATCTTAACTTAAATATAAGAGGGCGTTGGTCAAAATATTTTTTTGTATAAAAAATATTTTCAATGTTGCCATATTTTTAAAAGATGATAATATTTCATCTTTAGTTTTGACATTAAGGTATGGAGAATATTTTCCATATTTGGTGCTGTGGGAATATAAATATTAGGTTAATAAATCAGAGATATTATTTTATTGAGATATGTATATTAACATTTTTAAACAGCACCTGCAAATATTTTGCATTCTCCATAGTATGTTGTTAATTTGCATATCATCTTCCATCAAACTTTTTAATTGAGTTTTATTGAATTTGCATTTTCTCTCTCTCTCTCTCTCTCTCTGTATATATATATCATCCTGGTTGCTGCAAAAGGCCTCATCTCCAGTGATCATCAATTCATACAAGGCCCTATCTGCAGTCCAAACGTTATGGTATAATCAATGGAGATAGAGCCTTTGTCAAATTGCTGATCACTTGAGATGAGGCCTTTTGCAGCGACCAGGGCGTTATATATACGTATATAGTATTCTTTAATTATAAACAGACAAAAATAAATACGTAAAAATGATCTTGATATATATATGGTCATTTTCACATATTAGAAACATTTTTGCTGCACTACATAATAATTATGTAACACAGCATAAATATTATAATGTATAGCATACATATTTATGCTGTTCAAATTTATCAACATTTATGCTATAGTGACATAAATACAGCATAAATTACGTAATTTTTTCATTCCGTGTATAGATGCTATTTCTTTCATATTTGATGAAACTTAAAAGTATTAAAAATACTTTGACTTTTGTAATAAAAATAAAATCTCTTATAATCTCAAATTATTCTGTCCCTTTTTTATTCACACCAGCAGAGGGACTTTTAAAAACATTTTGATTCAAATAAAAGTTAATAACACATAAGAAAAGAAAATATCATAAAAAAAAAATCAAATAAAAATGATAAACTGATTCTTTTATTAAACATAATAAACCTTATGAATATAAAATGCATTTTTATACATAAGAAAAAAAAAGTTGAAGGAAATGCATATTAAAATTTTATACATAATATAATGAACCTATATCTTTTCTTAACCCATTTTAACTATAAAATTTTTGAGAATGATGAATGTGAACTTTTATGTAAGAAAATAAAACCCCATGCAGCACCTTCTCTCTCTCTCTCTCTCTCTCTCTCCTACCTTTTATTATTCTGTGATCATTAATAAAGCCTATGGCAATTAGTCTTCGCTACTCTGGGTTGACTGCATTATAATATGTTACTGCATCTTATAAATATATAAATGCACCTGCCTTATACAGATATTGGTGTGGCGGGTGGGAGGGTGGGGGGGGGGGGCTGCATTCCTTGGGGGTCTGATGCGGTCAACACTCTTTACCTTGATGTTTTAGAGTGACCGCGCCCGTCTCTCTCTCTCTCTCTCTCTCTCTCTCTCTATCATTCGCCTTATGCTGCTCTTTTTTTCTTTTCCTTCTTCTTTCTCTCTAATGCCACGCGTATCAAAAACCTAAAGTGTAAATCACAGGTTTGAAAATCGAACAAAATATTTTGCACCTGCGTTAGCCGCGGGGCAAGCTAAATAATAATAACCCCCACTTTATTTCCATATTAAAATTAAAATCTATAAATTTGCAATCTATTAAGTCACAATTAATTTTTTTTATATATATACGTATATTGTGTGTATATAGGTCAGAGATTTTTGTCTATGATAAGAGATTTCATTTTAATCTTTATATAGAAAAGCAGGTGTATGATTAATAATTTTTTTTTCAACAAATTTTGAGATATAGCGTATTAAATCTATGCGAAGGACATCAGTTTTTTTTTTTTTTTTTTTTTAAGCGAGTTAAAATATAAATTGACAAATTATTAGAAGGGGGGGGGGAGATAAAATTGCCGTTATATACGCTTAATATTCCAAGGATACTTGAAATTTGATATTATTAAAAGACAATTTTTATATTTTGCAATTTTTATGTTCGTCATTCGTCACGCTATAAAACAACATAGAAAAGTGCGGCATCGAAGGAAAGATGTTTTTTAAATTTAAACTGGTCTGAATAGACTTGTCATTTTCATGATAAGGACAAAAAAAAAATCCTTGGAGTGTCTTAGAAAATAAGTGATCATCTTACACCACTTGGAGTATTTTATGTTTAATTCTTTAGATTTCGCTAAGCAGTTCAGCAAAATATAATATAGAACTTTTTTTTTTTTTTTTTTTTTTTTTTTTTTTGCAGTAACTTAATACTTGATATAGTGGTACCTAAGATGTAGAGAAGAATAATGATCAAGAAAATTACAAATATAAAAAGAGTATCAGGTGGCTAACGGATATTTAATTATAAATAATAATAATTGTGCGTTCAGCAGGACTTGCTTCTATAGGTCGCCAACTTTGGCGATCTCGCCTGCAAAATATAATTTTATGCAACGTGGCACACACATGTAACCACATTGCTGCCTACTTTACAGGGGCTCTCTTAGGAAAAATTGACAGCAACTAAACACAACTATAATATATCAAATCAATCACTTTTCTTACAAAATTAATACAATTTATTTTAAGGCGGGGGTGGTATTTGACTAAAAAATTGTAAAGAAAGAAAAATCTGAAATTTTGCACGGTGATGCATTGGAATATGGGAACTTCAAAAATGTAAAAAAATTGGGGGGTCACCATGCTAGATTTTAAATTATGATTTTTTTGAAGTGTTACTCCCATAAGAGCCCATGTTAATTTTAATAATTATTTTCTCTCCTATCTGATGGTCAAGGTTTCTGAAAATTTTATCATATAGGTAGCTGTTACTTTTAACTTTTAAATGGCATCATATAAAGTTTGGAAGTTTTCCTTTTAATTTTGAAAACAAGCCATCTATAAACAACCCTTTAAGTATAGCAAAAAAAAATTTTAATAATAATTTTTAATTATTTTTTTTTTTTAATTTTTTTTTTAGTCTTTACAACATAAGTAAGTATAAAACTCTCTACTTTAAGTCCTCATACATAAGTTAGAGATGCCTAAAATTTGCCTCCAACGCCAACATAAATACCATAATATAAGCTATACGATAAAGGATAAACTTCTATAGTTTGAAAGATAACACATTTTACGCCTTCTATACCAACACCCTCACAAATTGTTTCTAAGAAAAAAATAAAATAAATTCAAACCACAAAATTTTCAGTTTCCATATAGTAATTTATTTTTAAATAAAAATACTTAATTGGGAATAATTTTGTTGAAGTATGGTTATAAATTCATTGAGATTTTTGAACTTTATTAAAATATCCTAAAGCACTTACAAAAACAAACAAGCTGCATGTATATATACAAAATAAATACTATATAAAGTATATATAGCAAAATATCTTTATCTTTCTAACTAATCTAAACAATGGGGCTGTTTGTTTGCTTATATAAGAAAAAAAAATTAAATTTCACCCCCTCAAGAATATTTTTTTCACCTTTTTATGTAAGCTTTTATTATTAGCCTTTTGAACCTTTTTTTTTATATTTACATTTATATGGATGATAGCAATCAAGGGAGAGAAGTGAAATTTGAGTTTTGTTTGGTTTACTTTAGTTTATCTGTGCGCGTCATAGTGGCGACTGAACGCTCCCATGCAAGTAAGTCCCACGCGCAGTGTACACCAGGTTCAACCCTTGATAACAAACTTGGACCTGACCCACTTAACAAATAACATTTCAATGCCAATATAAAACAACCCTCACAAAAAAAAAAGGTAAAAAGGATTGCGTAAGCTTCAAGTTTTATATAATAACTTACTTTTTTACAAGAAAATGAAAAGTTTTGTAATTTTTAACACGTTTTCTATATTATGTGTGACATTTACCTTTTTGTTATAGACCTGCTGGCATATACTGCCATGTATTCCAGGAAAACATACTTAGGAAGTAGAATGAACATTTTAACTATGAAATTAATGTTGGCTGCTTTAACTATTGACTTAAACAATCTATTCAAACGTAATATAATTAGCTCCTGAAATTGTAAATTTATTTTAATTCTAATATATTAATATACAATTATTATTTATTGCAAAACTTTTTTTTTTTTTTTTTTTTTTTTTTTGCTTGCCACATTGTGTTATCGTGCTATACACCAATCCCAGTCCCAGTCAAGACATTGTCTTATCGACAGGTAAGGACTTTCCAATTAATGAAAAGCACATACGGGCCGGCCACGGCCTAAGTACACAGTCCGGCATTCGCCATGACAGCCTAGAGAAACCGTGGAAACATCTAGGCAGACTAGTCGGTGCAATCACATCAATCATGCACCTCCCGAATACTGTGCGTCGTCATGGAATGCATGTAAACATGCATCGTGCAACGTGTTGTGCTCTCACACTTCACGTACGCACCCAGCATAGCTAGGTTTGGTACCAAATATTTACTGCGCTTTGTGAAGAAAGCAACAAACTTTCAGGGTTTGTTCAGTTCATCGTATTGAACATTTCTGGAAGGGTAGCCAGCAGAAATTTTTTACCTATCAACCTGGAGCGACCTTTGAAGGTGGCACATAGACCCTTTTGGTTTTTATTTTTTCCTGCGTCTGTTTTTAAGTTAATCAAAAATTTCTTTTTAGGTTATGATTTCGGTTAATGTCTAATATGGTCATAAAAAAATTCGAAATCGTAAACTCAAAATTAGTCCCGCAAATCAAAATCAAAGTAAAAATGGCGTCACCTGGCACACCTTTAATTAGCAATAAATCCAAATCTGTCATGCACACGGAAAAATGTTTCAAACAAAAGTTAAAGAACAAAAAATTACCAACAATTTGATGCCCTAGTTTTTAATTTTGGTACCATAGATTCTAAAATATTGAATTTTGAAAGTCAATTTTGGAGCATTTTTCCTCTATATCTTTGTATACGGAACTTCAATATTATAGTAAAACTCGTAAAAAATGAATGTAGCCGAGTAAAATTTACTTCTCAGGGACCAAAATAATTAATAGTTTCCAAAAAATATCAAAAATTTGAGTTGTCCCGAAATTTCGGGACACTCAAAATTCAAAATGTCCCGGATTTTTTTAAATTTTGTAACTAAAATTTGGTCTTGGTGACCCCATACACTAAGAAAATAGCACTTTAAAGTGTCCCGGAAATGTCCCGGAATCCAAAATAGTCGAGGTATTGCTTATTATCCGCTTCATATCAACTTTTAATACATAATTATGTATTAAGTATATAATAAAATTTGTCCAGAATATTGACCCACCAAATTCCATAGTCAAACACTGTTTAAATATTTAAATTACTGGCATATACTCATCAAATATTAGTATAATTACAAAAATAAAGTTATTTTAATCATATTATGTGATTTATAATATAGTGCAAGTTGAATATATGAACACCTTCTGTATCCGCAACTATACCCAATGGACGTATACATTATTATTTTGTCTATGAATGGTTTCAGTGACACTAACTGTACAGTGTATTGTGTCCGCAGTGTCCGTGTTTTACGCGATGTGTGGTTCTAGAAATTATTGTAAAAACTGCGTCGTCTCAATTACATAACTACAGTGTAAAAAAACGACATTTATGATAATGTTATGCTCAGTGTAGAATAATAATATGTAATAAATATTTGTATATACACACATCACACGATTAGGATAATATATTTTAACATTTGAATTTGATGCTAGTTGTCTCATAAGAATAACATTGCATTGTCTTCTTAGCTCGAACCTATATACTCGTACAGAATTGCGAGTCAGCTGCCTTCACCACTCGGCCATACCAGCTCGGTACGTTTAACGATTTCTTAGATACAGAGCACAAATATTTTACATCATAATTATTTATGTTGTTCTAATTTAGTATTATTTATTCTCTAATGACATAAATGCAACATAAATTTATATTATTCCGTGTTATATACAAATATAGTTTTCTATATATTATGTTTCTTATACACTGCTAAATATCTGCTATATGAGGTCGCGGCCGCTACCTTCCAATCTATTCAATAATTAAAATATTCATGCTTCCTATAGGGTGTATCCGCATGACGTCATATTTAATGCGCTTGGAGGCCATACTGGAGTAATGAATAATATTACTGAGCATATAGGACAAACTTCATTTCTTTGGGAAATCAGTTAATTTTTTTTTATTATTATTTTTCTCACATATTTGAGATACTAATTCAACATATTTACAGCATCAATGCTCTCAAAAATTATGCATATAGTATTTTTAAACTATGGCGAAAAAAGTTATTTTCCTATGCCACCCATGTTATTGAGTGATCCAATATGGCGTCGACATTAACATGAATGCATAGACTCTATAATATAAAAATCATAGATAACATATACATTACATATATATATATAAAAAAAAGTCGGGACCTATTTTTGCTATGAAGACACTTAATAAATATAAAATAAATAAATATTCGTAAATGAATATATATAAATTTATGTATAAGTATTGTCATCTCCGCCTGCCTCTGTCATTGCAGATGAGCCCTTTTGCATACGTGGACACAGTATATGACGTTCACAATCGAGACATTTAAAAAATGATGAGAAATTGTAGCAACAATGCAAAAACATTTTGTTATTATTTGAGAAGATATTAATTTTAAAATTGAAGTTCCTTATTAATTATAATAATAATAACGTATATCAATTTTCAAAGTATAATATTCATGTTTACTGGCAATTTTTTTTTCTATCATTGACGTATGTTTTAAAATTTATATAATAAAACCTAATTTGCGAACAAGAGAAAAAAAAAAAAAAAAAAAAAAAAAAACGCGCCAAAACAACTTTTATTTTCCTTCTAGAAAGATTAAAGTTTACAGATGTTGTATATACTTAATATAAAAGTATGTATGTATGTACTTAATATAAAAGTATATGTATCAATCAAGAAAAAAATAAAATCTCTAATACCCTTTTATTAAAATCTACATTTACTTTTAATGTTTTCAGAATATATATAACCTTGATAAATTAATAATCAACAATTTTTAAACCATCATTTTGTTTATAAAATACATAAAAATTAGCATTAATATTATCGTCTATTAAAGTCGAGTATATATGACCACATATATATGAAATTTTCTCATGAATTCATTAAGTTTTGTAGTGGTGGGCTCATGCGCAATGATCAAGGTTCTTTCTACTATAATAAACAACAAAAAAAACTATATATAAAATATTTAAAGACAGGAGCGTGAGCTGCATACTAACGAAATTAATGCAAAAAATATTATTTAATATTTATACAGAAAAAAAAAAACTTTTAAAACCGTGGGAACTCGATACTCGATTTTTTTTTGTCGTCTTATTTCGATTTTAATGTCATGCGCGGAACTAATCTAAAATTAAAATCTATATTAATGATTTTTTAAAACACAAAAGTTTTTCTAATTATTGTTTAAGGTGCTACAAAAGCTACCGGTTTATCATTATTTGATTTTAAAAAACAGATTTTATTTTTTCAAACCACGACGGTTTGAAAAAAAAAACTCATTATATAAAACTATAACAAAATTAAGGCATGAACAAAAAATGATAGAAAAAAAATGGTGATTATCATTAGAAAAATTTAAAGCATTATCAAATTTGGTTTTATATAAAAATTTAAAATTATTGTTATTATATATAGATCGATAAAAAAATATATTAATATACGAGCAAAATACAATTTTATTTTTAAAAAAAGCTATGATATATATTTATTTGATATATTTGGTAGATTTTAAAATAATTTTTAACAAAGCATATAATAAGCTTTTGGGTGTATAGTATTAGGATCATTATTATAACACTAAAGTATAGTTTTATCTGTTATTTTTGTTACTTAAAAAATGTTACAGATCTATAGAGTAGCAAAGCACTTACCACGTAAAAGATTGATAATATTCACGCCTTACATTCAGCTGCCTGCTTGTTTTATAGGCGTTTTTTTTTTTTTTTTTTTTTTTTTTTTTTTTTTTTTTTTTCTTAAATCAAACTAGACGATAACAAAGGTAGCCTTTTTTTTTCTTTACTGATTTTATTTTTTTCTAATAGGTTTGTGTCCAAGTTATTTTATTATAATTTACATTCAAATATATAGGGAGGTCTATAAAACATGTGTTACATAATATCGTAAATCTCATCAAATCCAATCTGTAATATTTAAGTGAAGACGTGTTTTTATTTTATTGTCCACTTTCAAATACTTTTGCAATCAAATAAAATAGATAAAAAATAAGAAGTATATTTTTATATCTTTTAAAAACTTTTTCATTTTAATGATTTCTCAATTTAAATTTAAAGGTGTTAAAAAAAATTTGCAAGTCTTAAAATCTCTATATTATTTTTTACAATTATTATTTTAGTATTCTTCAAACTTTTTATAATATGAAAATACAGATTTAAGTACTATATTGAGGAAACAAAAAATTACTTTTTCATTATTTTTTTTTTAATTGCAAATAATAATAATAATGTAATATAATACAGTATACAGTATGTCTAATAATATCTTATTGATCTTAAAATCTTAAATCTTTCTTAAAGCCAGACCACATAAAACAACATGTGCTTTTTTAATGAATAAACACGAAATGGGATCTTCAAAACTAATGACAATTTTTACCAGAATGTTAATGTAGCCCCACGAGAGAGCGTGAAAAAACTGTAAAGTATGCAATTTCCGTAAAAAAAATCATGTTTATGACGTCAGAAAAATGCAACAATTATAGTATAAAAATATTGTGCGAGTTGCATAAATCAAATTTTCTGATCACTGCTACGGGGCTACATTTGGGTTTTGAGACAAACTAAAGTTATTTATGTAAGTCCCATCAAGTGTTTTGTGATATAAATGCTTATGTTTTTCTCTGATCTATTCCTTTAAATAAAAATCTGTAATTTATGTTACATTTTAGTCTTAATAGCAGAGTAATTATGCTGTATAAAGTATCTGTTACGCAGAGCAATCTCAATAAGCAGTATATAATCTGGGAAAATAATTATACCATATAGGATAATCAGGATATATAAAAACTATGCAATATAAGTTGCGATTAGGTAAACTTTATTTGGGAACTGCATAGTATACCTAGAGAACTATATTGAATTAAAATTTCTTACATTATTGGGCGTAAAGTTAAGAGCAAAGTTAATGAATATTTAAAAAGCATATATATATTATACGTTATTTTGGAGAAATTGCAGCCTTTTTCAGGTTCAAAATTAGCGAAATGATAATAATATGTATACCTTTTACAAATATGGAAATAAAAGACAAAAATATGCAACATAAATATTTTCAGGAGTTTAGGAGATGGCATTGCTTTTAAATGTATGAAAAATTTAGATATTTAATGTGATTTAAGTCTTTCTAAGGAAATTGACATTTTTCTGGAATTTAAAAAGCAAAGTCATCAACTTTGATGATCATTTCTTACATCAGTTTTAAAAGCAAAATTACTCCTGAAAATATTAAAGTTGGAACATATTTTCTTTACATTAAATTTGTATTTGATTTGTACAAATATGTTGATGGGTATTCGGCGAAGTTAATTTTGAACATAAAACTGGTATTCCGGACCTATGAGAAATTGACGTGACAATTTTTTCAATAATTTGTCGTGGCAATTTATGCTAGCCAATCACAGGCTCGGGGGATTGTGACGTCATATAAAGGCGACTTCATAACGATCAGTTACAAATAAATTAAAATAAATTAGAAATCAATGAATCTCTAGTCTAATTAATGTTGATTTTTAGGTATGTTTAGATATAATCTTCCATTATTGAAGAAGTTCTTTTTATGTGTTTATACGATGCAAAAAAATAATAATAATTAATAAAAAAAACACGCCAAGATGACAGTTGATCTGACGATGACCTGCGTGACAGCTAGAGAGAGAGAGAGAGAGAGAGAGAGAGAGAGAGAGAGAGAGAGAGAGAGAGAGAGAGAGAGAGAGAGAGAGAGAGAGAGAGAGAGAGAGAGAGAGAGAGAGAGAGAGAGAGCTAGGCACGGTATACAGTTAACACCTGCCATCCCGTCACCATGGTAACTTCAAGATTGCAATTACTTGAGCACAGCAGGGACCTTGTCTCCTCCTCAATCACACGTCTCATCATCATAGCTTCAAAACAACAACATTTCATACATAAATATATCTCATATATACAAGACACGCGTGCAGTGTTAGGGTGAAATACAGGGTGTCCACTAAGTTGTGGTGTGAAATATAATTGAAATATCTCCGTAAATTTTGAGTCTATTTAGATGAAGCCACCAATCCAAAGATAGACAAAATGTTCAAGTTCTTTGCCATGCCCATATATTTAACAACCCTTTAAGGTTTCAACTTTTTAGGGGGTGAAAACTAAGAACATGGTTTTTAATACTATCCTTTTCAAGTGAGAAGTCAAAAATCGATTTTACCCCCTAGTTGCTTAAGTGGTGCGTTTTTAAAAATAATTTTTGCATTTTTTTTTACTATATTAAATAGGAAGGGGCGAAATAACTTTTAAAACCCAAGTTATTATTATTTATTTATTTTTCTGACAAAAAGTATAGAAAAATATAAATTTAAAATCTTGTGCTTAGTTTTTCACCTCCTATATAAAAGGGTAAAAAAAAACCTGAAATCTCTTAACTATGGGCATAATTTTGGGCATGGCAACAAACTTCCACATTTTTCCTATTTCTGAGTGGTAGTTTCATCTAAGTAACCCAAAAATTGCACGTATATATATTCAATTTGATTTAATATCACTACTTCGTGAACACCCTGTATATATTTTATATTTTTATACCTGAATCCAATATTATATTATATTAGGTATCGTGGCTTTAATTTTCCATATGCCCACACATTAAAACACATCCCATCAAGTATTTTTTAGTGAACATTACTTTTATGCCTAAAGGAATCAAAATAACCCGCCCTGTTTAAGTTTTTAACTCTCTCTCTCTCTCTCTCTCTCTCTCTCTCTCTCTCTCTCTCACACACTCATACTCTCTATGCAGGTGGATTTTTATATTTTGTATCTAATTTTTATATAACATTTTATGTTCTATATGATCTTCTTCTTTTTTTCTTTTTTTTTTTTTTCATATATATATACACATAATTTTTGCACCTTAGGGTAAGATATCTCTTCACTCTTGAAACATTATTATAATCACATATTAAATTTCATGAACTCATAAAGATTACCCCAGCCAGTATATAATATTCCGTAGGCAAGTAAGTTACATATTATACAAGACTGCAAATTTATTTTAAGTGTCGATATTTATGTATATACGTAATCGTTCTTCGACTTGTAACAATTTATATAGAAATAATCAATGTTATTAACTTATAGGCGCAGTTTATCAATATTATTACAATACGCTTGTCAATGGAAAGTGAGGAAAATTATTGAAATTTTCTATTATATAAATAAGCGTATATTTATTCAAAGAAAAAAAAAAGGCAGCATATATAAAAAATACATTTTTTGAAAGGGCGAGGTTTAAGTCTGACAATGTGTCTGCGGCTTATATATAACACCTGTATAACCCTATATTTTGATCATATGTATATATAGGGTATATTCTATATGACGTCATATTTAATGCGCTTCGACGCCATACTGGAGCAATGCATTGCTCAGCGTAGGGCAAACTTAGTTTTTGCATGGCTATGTTCTTTATAAGAGAAATCGTTTAATTTTGTGATATTGTTATTTTTCTCATGACTTGAGATAACAATTTGCTCTCAAAAATATTTCTTAGTATTTTTAACACTGGCAAAATGTTTAATTTTCCTACATGCGACCCATGTTATTAAGTGATCCAACATGGCGTTGACTTTATCATTAATGCATATACCATATTATAAAGTATATTCCTCATTTAAATATTTCCATCCTCAGTGCATGCGCTATGATTTAAAAAAATATAAAATTTGAAGTTTTTACTCTCCCTCTCTTTTCTCCACATTATAAAGAATGTTCATTTCTATCCATCAAAAACCTTCTTTTGATATAAGTACTGATCACTTAAGAATATTTGCAAGCACTTATACGCATTTATATATATATATATATATATATATATATAAAAACTAAATATTTTGAGATATTTTTATAATATATTTAAGGTTTAACGTAATAAAATGCATTGAAGCGATACCAAATATAAAGCTTACAAAATAAAATTATATTATATATTTTATCTCTCTAATATAATAATATCAGTTATATAATCTGTATAAAATTTGCTATATATTTGTAAAATCAATTTAAATTTAAAATAATTTTATTCTAAAAGGAGCAGAATTATTTTTTACTAAATACACTAAAAATTATGAGTTTATATAATAAAAAATTTATTACTATTTTATATAATGTAAAATTTTTATTGTTTAATAATCCACGAATATTTTTTAAATAATTATATTTTACTATTTTTTTCACACTTATCATTAGTAAACCATAAAAAAATTTACCTTTTTGGTTATAGTAAATTGTTTTAGAAGTAATTTTTAATATTAATTTAAAACATTAGTGCATAAAAAGAATAATGATATAGCAAATAATATGGGCAGGTGAAACCAATACACGCGGCGGCACGGTGGCGAGGCGGCCACGGTCCATCTTTTGTCAACACGCGAACATCAAAATAATAATAATAAAAAAAATCTATAATTTAATTTTTTATTATTATTACCTGAACTAAAACTATGAAAGAAAAAAAAATTAAAATAAAAGATAATTTTTTTATTGAAAAAAATTCTTTTGTATATATGTAAAGGTATTATATTTAATTATATATGGCGATGTTCATTTTATATGGAGGCTGAGTTTTATATAATAGAATAGTTTTTTTTTTTTTTGGTGTCAATTTATTCAAAAGATATATATAATATATAAAAAAAATTCTTATACTCTCTCTAATGGATATATGTATTTTTTTTTTTTTCTTTAAGATAATAATTTTTAGAAGAGAATATATTTTTAAAAAGTGTTCAGAAAAAAATGCCTTGAGGTATTTTAGATATCAACCCTTTTTTTTTGTTTAAAGAAAATGATATTAAAACTTTTTGGAATAGGAAAATGACATGTAAAAGGTATAAAGATAATTTTTTGTATATATAAAAGATAATATATATTTATTGACGTTTTATAAGAAATACTTAAATATATATCAAAATCAATAAAATGATATCAATTTTATTTTACAATCATATGTTGATGACACCTCGGAATTACATAACCAGTCATCATGAAAAACACTTCTCTCTCTCTCTCTCTCTCTCTCTCTCTCTCTCTCTCTCTCTCTCTCTCTCTCTCTCTCTCTCTCTCTCTCTCTCTCTCTCTCTCTCTCTCTCTCTCTCTCTAATACTCAAAATGCAGGTGGTATTATGGTCAAATCTCCTATAGCAAAACTTAAACAGCAAAAAACATATATTATTATATTACCTATGTATTATCTTTTTCTTTCTGTATATAATAAACATAGGAGGAAAAATAAAAACTTTGATAAAAGTAGTGAAGAAAAAAAAAAAGTTGACCCCTGTTAAAAAAAAAAAAAAAAAAACTTTTCATGCGTTTCATTCCATATGTATAATACTCATTTATATCTCCTTTTCTCTATATATATGGGGATTCGTAGTATAAAATTGATAACAAACATTGGTATACAAAAAAACTATAAATCTCTGCAAAAGTATATTTTGCAGGCATATACTCATCAGCAGTAAGAAATTATAAAGAAACACAAACAGTGGCAACCACTGTAGAAATATTTATCTACAAGTTCTGAGAAATGATTTTGCTGCCTTTTCAAGCAATATCTCCAGCAAAAAAAAAAAAAAAAAAAAAAAAAAAAAACGGCCAAGAACATTTCTTATATCATAATATAATGACCGCACGGCAATCACAACAATTATGAAGCAAAACTGCAACTTTTTTCATTGTTAAAATATAATAATATTATTATTGTTAGCAAAATATACAAAATTTAAAAAATATTTTCCAAAATTGAGATGTTATGACATTTTTAAAAATTTCTTTTGAATATTCATAAAATAAAATAAATTAAAATTCATAATTCCACGAATTAGTTATCGTAAAAAAATCAAATTTGCAGTTTATTATAAATAAAATATTTGGAATATTTTAATGTTTGAATAGAGATAATTAAAATGTGCCTAATTAACAAAAATTAATAAAATTTTATTACACAGAGAAAAATAGTTCTTTTGTTTTTATATATAGGCATAATTAAAAATTAATTAAAATTTATGAATAATTAACTTTGAACTCGCTTATTGTGTGCTTTAATTCAAAGTTTTTATATAGAAAATACCTATGAATGAATATATTATCTAATTTTATATTGTTTATTATATAAGCAGATAAATTATTAATTTTTGAAAAATAGATAATTCCAAACCCATAAAAAATAATAATTTCAAACATAAGTGAAACATTCTATTTCATATATCAAAATACACATTGTTGCATTATAGCAATAAGTTGTATATTAATAATTATTACTGATGAGAGAGAGAGAGAGAGGGAGAGACAGAGAGAGACAGAGACAGACAGAGACGACAGAGACAGAGACGGAGACGGAGACGGAGACGGAGACGGAGACGGAGACGGAGACGGAGACGGAGACGGAGACGGAGACGGAGACGGAGACGGAGACAGAGACAGAGACAGAGACAGAGACAGAGACAGAGACAGAGACAGAGACAGAGACAGAGACAGAGACAGAGACAGAGACAGAGACAGAGACAGAGACAGAGACAGAGACAGAGACAGAGACAGAGACAGAGACAGACGGAGAGAGAGAGAGAGAGAGAGAGAGAGAGAGCATTAATATGATGTGACGTTACAGTTGCAAAGTCAGTCAGCGAGGTCGTGCCAAGACGCTTGATGTAAAAGTTAGATTGGATAACCTCATATCCGGCACAATATGCAGTGTGAATGATGTGTGAGCGAAGAGAAGAGGTCTTATTGTCAGCACATAGAGAGAGAGAGAGAGAGAGAGAGAGAGAGAGAGAGAGAGAGAGAGAGAGAGAGAGAGAGAGAGAGAGAGAGAGAGAGAGAGAGCACAAGACGTCGCTTGTTACTGGAGGTCAGCTCTGGTGTCACTTCATCTCTCATATATACAAGCAATGAATGCACAGATAACATACACAACACAGATTACCAGACCAAAACTTATGATATTTTCTCAATGAAATGTTTTTTAACAAACATTGATCTCTCATTCATTAATAAAGTCAGCCACAGCCATTCATGTTTTTATTTTTTTATTCCTCAGCTATTTATCTATTCAGTCCGTTATATCTCCATCAGCTATAACGTGATGTATATATTGACAAATATTTCAGTTCTATTACATGTGAAAATTGTCAATTTTTATGCCTAATTAAATAATAATTACAATTGTATATAATTTCAGTATATATTAGCATAATATGTGACACATACTTTTAGTGGTACTAAGGTTTGTACAAATCTTGCAGAGGCATATTATACTTTTTTTTTTTTACGTATAACGATGTCGCATCATAATGATATTTTATCATACTCAAAAACTCGTGATTATTATTATAATGTTATTCTTATGGGGAAAATATTTGCTGAATTAAATAGTGAAATATATTTATCACAATTGATGTTTACCATACTGAACGCTGCGGATATGTATTTTCCTGCAGGAAAATAAGCAACCATTCATAAAAGTAAGCTATTTTTCTATGAAAACTTGGTTTATGTGCAGAAGAAAGCACATTACTTTACATCCCTATGCACTGTACCCGATAACCTTCTAGAAGATTAGATATATATTATAGTAAACGATCTTCAAAATACTGTCTTTTTTTATTGATATAGTTCAGTTAAATTATTGACATAAAATATCAAATCTTTCATGTTCTCCGAGCTTCCTGTGCACAGCATGAGAAAGACATAATACT